>JAVRKA010000882.1:0-43412 GCA_034508555.1 Venustoraphidia nigricollis | reverse complement strand
CCTATCGGCAGCTATATTTGAAATGCCTATCGGCTTCTATATCTGAAATGCCTATCGACACCTATTTTTAAAATGCCAATCGGCAACTATATCTGAAATGCCTATCGGCACCTATATCTGAAATGCCTATCGGCACCTATTTTTGAAATGCCTATCGGAAACCACATCTGAAATGCCTATCAGCACCTATATTTGAAATGCCTATCGGCAACCATATCTGAAATGCTTATTGACACCTATATTTGAAATACCTATCGGCTTCTATATCTGAAATGCCTATCGGCACCTATTTTTAAAATGCCAATCGGCAACTATATCTGAAATGCCTATCGGCACCTATATCTGAAATGCCTATCGGCACCTATTTTTGAAATGCCTATCGGAAACTACATCTGAAATGCCTATCAGCACCTATATTTGAAATGCCTATCGGCAACTATATCTGGAATGCCTATCGGCACCTATATTTGAAATGCCTTACGGCTTCTATATCTGAAATGCCTATTGGCACCTATTTTTAAAATGCTAATCGGCAACTATATCTAAAATGCCTATCGGCACCTATATCTGAAATGCCTATCGGCACCTATTTTTGAAATGCCTATCGGAAACTACATCTGAAATGCCTATCAGCACCTATATTTGAAATGCCTATCGGCAACCATATCTGAAATGCCTATCGACACCTATATTTGAAATACCTATCGGCTTCTATATCTGAAATGCCTATCGGCACCTATATCTGAAATGCCTATCGGCACCAATTTTTGAAATGCCTATCGGAAACTACATCTGAAATGGCTATCAGCACCTATATTTGAAAAGCCTATCGGCAACCATATCTGGAATGCCTATCGGCACCTATATTTGAAATGCCTATCGGCTTCTATATATGAAATGCCTATCGGCACCTATTTTTAAAATGCCAATCGGCTACTATATCTGAAATGCTTATCGGCACCTATATCTGAAATGCCTATCGGCACCTATTTTTGAAATGCCTATCGGAAACTACATCTGAAATGCCTATAAGCACCTATATTTGAAATGCCTATCGGCAACCATATCTGGAATGCCTATCGGCGCCTATATTTGAAATGCCTATTGGCTTCTATATCTTAAATGCCTATCGGCATCTATTTTTAAAATGCCTATCGGAAACTACATCTAAAATGCCTATCAGCACCAATATTTGAAATGCCTATCGGCAACCATATCTGAAATGCCTATCGACACCTATATTTGAAATACCTATCGGCTTCTATATCCGAAATGCCTATCGGCACCTATTTTTAAAATGCCAATCGGCAACTATATCGGAAGTGCCTATCGGCACCTATATCTGAAATGCCTATCGGCACCTATTTTTAAAATGCCCTCGGAAACTACATCTGAAATGCCTATTTGCTCCTATATTTGAAATGCCTATCGGCAACCATATCTGAAATGCCTATCGACACCTATATTTGAAATACCTATCGGCTTCTATATCTGAAATGCCTATCGGCACCTATATCTGAAATGCCTATCGGCACCTATTTTTGAAATGCCTATCGAAAACCACATCTGAAATGCCTATCAGCACCTATATTTGAAATGCCTAACGGCAACCATATCTGAAATGCCTATCGACACCTATATTTGAAATACCTATCGGCTTCTATATCTGAAATGCCTATCTTCACTTATTTTTAAAATGCCAATTGGCAACTATATCTGAAATGCCTATCGGCACCTATATCTGAAATGCCTATCGGCACCAATTTTTGAAATGCCTATCGGAAACTACATCTGAAATGCCTATCAGCACCTATATTTGAAATGCCTATCGGCAACCATATCTGGAATGCCTATCGGCACCTATATTTGAAATGCCTATCGGCTTCTATATCTGAAATGCCTACCGGCACCTATTTTAAAATGCCAATCGGCAACTATATCTGAAATGCCTAACGGCACCTATATCTGAAATGCCTATCGGCACCTATTTTTGAAATGCCTATCGGAAACCACATCTGAAATGCCTATCAGCACCTATATTTGAAATGCCTATCGGCAACCATATCTGAAATGCCTATCGACACCTATATTTGAAATACCTATCGGCTTCTATATCCGAAATGCCTATCGGCACCTATTTTTAAAATGCCAATCGGCAACTTTATCTGAAATGCCTATCGGCACCTATATCTGAAATGCCTATCGGCACCAATTTTTGAAATGCCTATCGGAAACTACATCTGAAATGCCTATCAGCACCTATATTTGAAATGCCTATCGGCAACCATATCTGGAATGCCTATCGGCACCTATATTTGAAATGCCTATCGGCTTCTATATCTGAAATGCCTATCGGCACCTATTTTTAAAATGCCAATCGGCAACTATATCTGAAGTGCCTATCGGCACCTATATCTGAAATGCCTATCGGCACCTATTTTTGAAATGCCTTCGGAAACTACATCTGAAATGGCTATCAGCACCTATATTTGAAATGCCTATCGGCAACCATATCTGGAATGCCTATCGGCACCTATTTTTGAAATGCCTATCGGCTTCTATATCTGAAATGCCTATCGGCACCTACTTTTAAAATGCCAATCGGCTACTATATCTGAAATGCCTATCGGCACCTATATCTGAAATGCCTATCGGCGCCTATTTTTGAAATGCCTATCGGAAACTACATCTGAAATGCCTATAAGCACCTATATTTCAAATGCCTATCGGCAACCATATCTGGAATGCCTATCGGCACCTATATTTGAAATGCCTATCGGCACCTATATCTGAAATGCCTATCGGCACCTATTTTTGAAATGCCTATCGGAAACTACATCTAAAATGCCTATCAGCACCAATATTTGAAATGCCTATCGGCAACCATATCTGAAATGCCTATCGACACCTATATTTGAAATACCTATCGGCTTCTATATCCGAAATGCCTATCGGCACCTATTTTGAAAATGCCAATCGGCAACTTTATCTGAAGTGCCTATCGGCACCTATATCTGAAATGACTATCGGCACCAATTTTTGAAATGCCTATCGGAAACTATATCTGAAATGCCTATCAACACCTATATTTGAAATGCCTATCGGCAACCATATCTGGAATGCCTATCAGCACCTATATTTGAAATGCCTATCGGCTTCTATATCTGAAATGTCTATGGACACCTATTTTTAAAATGCCAATCGGCAACTATATCTGAAATGCCTATCGGCACCTATATCTGAAATGCCTATCGACACCTTTTTTTGAAATGCCTACCGGAAACTACATCTGAAATGCCTATCAGCACCTATATTTGAAATGCCTATCGGCAACCATATCTGGAATGCCTATCGGCACCTATATTTTAAATGCCTATCGGCTTCTCTATCTGAAATGTCTATCGACACCTATTTTTAAAATGCCAATCGGCAACTATATCTGAAATGCCTATCGGCACCTATATCTGAAATGCCTAACGGCACCTATTTTTGAAATGCCTATCGGAAACGACATCTGAAATGCCTATCAGCACCTATATTTGAAATGCCTATCGGCAACCATATCTGAAATGCCTATCGACACCTATATTTGAAATACCTATCGGCTTCTATATCTGAAATGCCTATCGGCACCTATTTTTAAAATGCCAATCGGCAACTATATCTAAAATGCCTATCGGCACCTATATCAAAAATGCCTATCGGCACCAATTTTTGAAATGCCTATCGGAAACTACATCTGAAATGGCTATCAGCACCTATATTTGAAATGCCTATCGGCAACCATATCTGGAATGCCTATCGGCACCTATATTTTAAATGCCTATCGGCTTCTCTATCTGAAATGTCTATCGACACCTATTTTTAAAATGCCAATCGGCAACTATATCTGAAATGCCTATCGGCACCTATATCTGAAATGCCTAACGGCACCTATTTTTGAAATGCCTATCGGAAACGACATCTGAAATGCCTATCAGCACCTATATTTGAAATGCCTATCGGCAACCATATCTGAAATGCCTATCGACACCTATATTTGAAATGCCTATCGGCTTCTCTATCTGAAATGTCTATCGACACCTATTTTTAAAATGCCAATCGGCAACTATATCTGAAATGCCTATCGGCACCTATATCTGAAATGCCTAACGGCACCTATTTTTGAAATGCCTATCGGAAACTACATCTGAAATGGCTATCAGCACCTATATTTGAAATGCCTATCGGCAACCATATCTGGAATGCCTATCGGCACCTATATTTGAAATGCCTATCGGCTTCTATATCTGAAATGCCTATCGGCACCTACTTTTAAAATGCCAATCGGCTACTATATCTGAAATGCCTATCGGCAACTATATCTGAAATGCCTATCGGCGCCTATTTTTGAAATGCCTATCGGAAACTACATCTGAAATGGCTATCAGCACCTATATTTGAAATGCCTATCGGCAACCATATCTGGAATGCCTATCGACACCTATATTTGTAAAGCGTATCGGCACCTATATCTGAAATGCCTATCGGCACCTATTTTTGAAATGCCTATCGGAAACTACTTCTAAAATGCCTATCAGCACCAATATTTAAAATGCCTATCGGCAACCATATCTGAAATGCCTATCGACACCTATATTTGAAATACCTATCGGCTTCTATATCCGAAATGCCTATCGGCACCTATTTTTAAAATGCCAATCGGCAACTATATCTGAAATGCCTATCGGCACCTATATCTGAAATGCCTATCGGCACCAATTTGTGAAATGCCTATCGGAAACTGCATTTGAAATGCCTATCAGCACCTATATTTGAAATGCCTATCGGCGACCATATCTGGAATGCCTATCAGCACCTATATTTGAAATGCCTATCGGCTTCTATATCTGAAATGCCTATCGGCACCTATTTTTAAAATGCCAATCGGCAACTATATCTGAAATGCCTATCGGCACCTATATCTGAAATGCCTATCGGCACCTTTTTTTGAAATGCCTATCGGAAACTACATCTGAAATGCCTATCAGCACCTATATTTGAAATGCCTATCGGCAACCATATCTGGAATGCCTATCGGCACATATATTTGAAATGCCTATCGGCTTCTATATCTGAAATGCCTATCGGCACCTATTTTAAAAATGCCAATCGGCAACTATATCTGAAGTGCCTATCGGCACCTATATCTGAAATGCCTATCGGCACCTATTTTTGAAATTCCTTCGGAAACTACATCTGAAATGCCTATCTGCTCATATATTTGAAATGCCTATCGGCAACCATATCTGAAATGCCTATCGACACCTATATTTGAAATACCTATCGGCATCTATATCTGAAATTCCTATCGGCACCTGTTTTTAAAATGCTAATCGGCAACTATATCTAAAATGCCTATCGGCACCTATATCTGAAATGCCTATCGGCATCAATTTTTGAAATGCCTATCGGAAACAACATCCAAAACGCCTATCAGCACCTATATTTGAAATGCCTATCGGCCACCATATCTGGAATGCCTATCGGCACCTATATTTGAAATGCATATCGGCTTCTATATCTGAAATGCCTATCGGCACCTATTTTTAAAATGCCAATTGGCAACTATATCTGAAATGCCTATCGGCACCTATATCTGAAATGCCTATCGGCACCTATTTTCGAAATGCCTATCGGAAACTACATCTGAAATGCCTATCAGCACCTATATTTGAAATGCCTATCGGCAACCATATCTGGAATGCCTATCGGCAGCTATATTTGAAATGCCTATCGGCTTCTATATCTGAAATGCCTATCGACACCTATTTTTAAAATGCCAATCGGCAACTATATCTGAAATGCCTATCGGCACCTATATCTGAAATGCCTATCGGCACCTATTTTTGAAATGCCTATCGGAAACCACATCTGAAATGCCTATCAGCACCTATATTTGAAATGCCTATCGGCAACCATATCTGAAATGCTTATTGACACCTATATTTGAAATACCTATCGGCTTCTATATCTGAAATGCCTATCGGCACCTATTTTTAAAATGCCAATCGGCAACTATATCTGAAATGCCTATCGGCACCTATATCTGAAATGCCTATCGGCACCTATTTTTGAAATGCCTATCGGAAACTACATCTGAAATGCCTATCAGCACCTATATTTGAAATGCCTATCGGCAACTATATCTGGAATGCCTATCGGCACCTATATTTGAAATGCCTTACGGCTTCTATATCTGAAATGCCTATTGGCACCTATTTTTAAAATGCTAATCGGCAACTATATCTAAAATGCCTATCGGCACCTATATCTGAAATGCCTATCGGCACCTATTTTTGAAATGCCTATCGGAAACTACATCTGAAATGCCTATCAGCACCTATATTTGAAATGCCTATCGGCAACCATATCTGAAATGCCTATCGACACCTATATTTGAAATACCTATCGGCTTCTATATCTGAAATGCCTATCGGCACCTATATCTGAAATGCCTATCGGCACCAATTTTTGAAATGCCTATCGGAAACTACATCTGAAATGGCTATCAGCACCTATATTTGAAAAGCCTATCGGCAACCATATCTGGAATGCCTATCGGCACCTATATTTGAAATGCCTATCGGCTTCTATATATGAAATGCCTATCGGCACCTATTTTTAAAATGCCAATCGGCTACTATATCTGAAATGCTTATCGGCACCTATATCTGAAATGCCTATCGGCACCTATTTTTGAAATGCCTATCGGAAACTACATCTGAAATGCCTATAAGCACCTATATTTGAAATGCCTATCGGCAACCATATCTGGAATGCCTATCGGCGCCTATATTTGAAATGCCTATTGGCTTCTATATCTTAAATGCCTATCGGCATCTATTTTTAAAATGCCTATCGGAAACTACATCTAAAATGCCTATCAGCACCAATATTTGAAATGCCTATCGGCAACCATATCTGAAATGCCTATCGACACCTATATTTGAAATACCTATCGGCTTCTATATCCGAAATGCCTATCGGCACCTATTTTTAAAATGCCAATCGGCAACTATATCGGAAGTGCCTATCGGCACCTATATCTGAAATGCCTATCGGCACCTATTTTTAAAATGCCCTCGGAAACTACATCTGAAATGCCTATTTGCTCCTATATTTGAAATGCCTATCGGCAACCATATCTGAAATGCCTATCGACACCTATATTTGAAATACCTATCGGCTTCTATATCTGAAATGCCTATCGGCACCTATATCTGAAATGCCTATCGGCACCTATTTTTGAAATGCCTATCGAAAACCACATCTGAAATGCCTATCAGCACCTATATTTGAAATGCCTAACGGCAACCATATCTGAAATGCCTATCGACACCTATATTTGAAATACCTATCGGCTTCTATATCTGAAATGACTATCTTCACTTATTTTTAAAATGCCAATTGGCAACTATATCTGAAATGCCTATCGGCACCTATATCTGAAATGCCTATCGGCACCAATTTTTGAAATGCCTATCGGAAACTACATCTGAAATGCCTATCAGCACCTATATTTGAAATGCCTATCGGCAACCATATCTGGAATGCCTATCGGCACCTATATTTGAAATGCCTATCGGCTTCTATATCTGAAATGCCTACCGGCACCTATTTTAAAATGCCAATCGGCAACTATATCTGAAATGCCTAACGGCACCTATATCTGAAATGCCTATCGGCACCTATTTTTGAAATGCCTATCGGAAACCACATCTGAAATGCCTATCAGCACCTATATTTGAAATGCCTATCGGCAACCATATCTGAAATGCCTATCGACACCTATATTTGAAATACCTATCGGCTTCTATATCCGAAATGCCTATCGGCACCTATTTTTAAAATGCCAATCGGCAACTTTATCTGAAATGCCTATCGGCACCTATATCTGAAATGCCTATCGGCACCAATTTTTGAAATGCCTATCGGAAACTACATCTGAAATGCCTATCAGCACCTATATTTGAAATGCCTATCGGCAACCATATCTGGAATGCCTATCGGCACCTATATTTGAAATGCCTATCGGCTTCTATATCTGAAATGCCTATCGGCACCTATTTTTAAAATGCCAATCGGCAACTATATCTGAAGTGCCTATCGGCACCTATATCTGAAATGCCTATCGGCACCTATTTTTGAAAAGCCTTCGGAAACTACATCTGAAATGCCTATCTGCTCCTGTATTTGAAATGCCTATCGGCAACCATATCTAAAATGCCTTTTGACACCTATATTTGAAATACCTATCGTCTTCTATATCTGAAATGCCTATCGGCACCTGTTTTTAAAATGCTAATCGGCAACTATATCTAAAATGCCTATTGGCACCTATATCTGAAATGCCTATCGGCATCAATTTTTGAAATGCCTATCGGAAACTACATCTAAAATGCCTATCAGCACCTATATTTGAAATGCCTATCGGCAACCATATCTGGAATGCCTATCGGCACCTATATTTGAAATGCATATCGGCTTCTATATCTGAAATGCCTATCGGCACCTATTTTTAAAATGCCAATTGGCAACTATATCTGAAATGCCAATCGGCACCTATATCTGATATGCCTATCGGCACCTATTTTTGAAATGCCTATCGGAAACTACATCTGAAATGCCTATCAGCACCTATATTTGAAATGCCTATCGGCAAACATATCTGGAATGCCTATCGGCACCTATATTTGAAATGCCTATCGGCTTCTATATCTGAAATGCCTACCGGCACCTATTTTTAAAATGCCAATCGGCAACTATATCTGAAATGCCTATCGCCACCTATATCTGAAATGCCTATCGGCACCTATTTTTGAAATGCCTATCGGAAACCACATCTGAAATGCCTATCAGCACCTATATTTAAAATGCCTATCGGCAACCATATCTGAAATGCCTATCGACACCTATATTTGAAATACCTATCGACTTCTATATCTGAAACGCCTATCCGCACCTATTTTTAAAATGCCAATCGGCAACTATATCTGAAATGCCTATCGGCACCTATATTTGAAATGCCTATCGGCAACCATATCTGAAATGCCTATCGACACCTATATTTGAAATACCTATCGGCTTCTATATCTGAAATGCCTATCGGCACCTATTTTTAAAATGCCAATCGGCAACTATATCTAAAATGCTTATCGGCACCTATATCTGAAATGCCTATCGGCACCAATTTTTGAAATGCCTATCGGAAACTACATCTGAAATGGCTATCAGCACCTATATTTGAAATGCCTATCGGCAACCATATCTGGAATGCCTATCGGCACCTATTTTTGAAATGCCTATCGGAAACTACATCTAAAATGCCTATCAGCACCAATATTTGAAATGCCTATCGGCAACCATATCTGAAATGCCTATCGACACCTATATTTGAAATACCTACCGGCTTCTATATCTGAAATGCCTATCGGCACCTATTTTTAAAATGCCAATCGGCAACTATATCTGAAATGCCTATCGGCACCTATATCTGAAATGCCTATCGGCACCAATTTTTGAAATGCCTATCGGAAACTACATCTGAAATGCCTATCAGCACCTATATTTGAAATGCCTATCGGCAACCATATCTGGAATGCCTATCAGCACCTATATTGGAAATGCCTATCGACTTCTATATCTGAAATGCCTATCGGCACCTATTTTTAAAATGCCAATCGGCAACTATATCTGAAATGCCTATCGGCACCTATATCTGAAATGCCTATCGGCACCTATTTTTGAAATGCCTATCGGAAACTACATCTGAAATGCATATCAGCACCTATATTTGAAATGCCTATCGGCAACCATATCTGGAATGCCTATCGGCACCTATATTTAAAATGCCTATCGGCTTCTATATCTGAAATGCCTATCGGCACCTATTTTTAAAATGCCAATCGGCACCTAAATCCGAAATGCCTTTCGGCATTTATATCTGAAATGCCTATCGACACCTATATTTGAAATGCCTATCGGCACATATATTTTAAATGCCTATCGGCAACTATATCTGATATGCCTATCGGCACCTATATCTGAAATGCCTATCGGCTTCTATATCTGAAATGCCTTTCGGCACCTATTTATAAAATGCCAATCGGCAACTATATCTGAAATGCCTATCGGCAACTATATATCTGAAATGCCTATCGGCACCTATTTTTGAAATGCCTATCGGAAACCACATCTGAAATGCCTATCAGCACCTATATTTGAAATGCCTATCGGCAACCATATCTGAAATGCCTATCGACACCTATATTTGAAATACCTATCGGCTTCTATATCTGAAATGCCTATCGGCACCTATTTTAAAAATGCCAATCGGCAACTATATCTGAAATGCCTATCGGCACCTATATCTGAAATGCCTATCGGCACCAATTTTTGAAATGCCTATCGGAAACCACATCTGAAATGCCTATCAGCACCTATATTTGAAATGCCTATCGGCAACCATATCTGGAATGCTTATCGGCACCTATATTTGAAATGCCTATCGGCTTCTATATCTGAAATGCCTTTCGGCACCTATTTTTAAAATGCCAATCGGCAACTATATCTGAAATGCCTATCGGCATCTATATATCTGAAATGCCTATCGGCACATATTTTTGAAATGCCTATCGGAAACCACATCTGAAATGCCTATCAGCACCTATATTTGAAATGCCTATCGGCAACCATATCTGAAATGCCTATCGACACCTATATTTGATATACCTATTGGCTTCTATATCTGAAATGCCTATCGGCACCTATTCTAAAAATGCCAATCGGCAACTATATCTGAAATGCCTATCGGCACCTATATCTGAAATGCCTATCGGCACCAATTTTTGAAATGCCTATCGGAAACTACATCTGAAATGGCTATCAGCACCTATATTTGAAATGCCTATCGGCAACCATATCTGGAATGCCTATCGGCACCTATATTTGAAATGCCTATCGGCTTCTATATCTGAAATGCCTATCGGCACCTACTTTTAAAATGCCAATCGGCTACTATATCTGAAATGCCTATCGGCACCTATATCTGAAATGCCTATCGGCGCCTATTTTTGAAATGCCTATCGGAAACTACATCTGAAATGGCTATCAGCACCTATATTTGAAATGCCTATCGGCAACCATATCTGGAATGCCTATCGGCACCTATATTTGTAATGCCTATCGGCACCTATATCTGAAATGCCTATCGGCACCTATTTTTGAAATGCCTATCGGAAACTACATCTAAAATGCCTATCAGCACCAATATTTAAAATGCCTATCGGCAACCATATCTGAAATGCCTATCGACACCTATATTTGAAATACCTATCGGCTTCTATATCCGAAATGCCTATCGGCACCTATTTTTAAAATGCCAATCGGCAACTATACATGAAGTGCCTATCGGCACCTATATCTGAAATGCCTATCGGCACCTATTTTTGAAATTCCTTCGGAAACTACATCTGAAATGCCTATCTGCTCCTATATTTGAAATGCCTATCGGCAACCATATCTGAAATGCCTATCGACACCTATATTTGAAATACCTATCGGTTTCTATATCTGAAATGCCTATCGGCACCTATTTTTAAAATGCCAATCGGCAACTATATCTGAAGTGCCTATCGGCACCTATTTTTATAATACCAATCGGCAACTATATCTGAAATGCCTATCGGCACCTATATCTGAAATGCCTATCGGCACCAATTTTTGAAATGCCTATCGGAAACTACATTTGAAATGCCTATCAGCACCTATATTTGAAATGCCTATCGGCGACCATATCTGGAATGCCTATCAGCACCTATATTTGAAATGCCTATCGGCTTCTATATCTGAAATGCCTATCGGCACCTATTTTTAAAATGCCAATCGGCAACTATATCTGAAATGCCTATCGGCACCTATATCTGAAATGCCTATCGGCACCTATTTTTGAAATGCCTATCGGAAACTACATCTGAAATGCCTATCAGCACCTATATTTGAAATGCCTATCGGCAACCATATCTGGAATGCCTTACGGCACATATATTTGAAATGCCTATCGGCTTCTATATCTGAAATGCCTATCGGCACCTATTTTTAAAATGCCAATCGGCAACTATACATGAAGTGCCTATCGGCACCTATATCTGAAATGCCTATCGGCACCTATTTTTGAAATTCCTTCGGAAACTACATCTGAAATGCCTATCTGCTCCTATATTTGAAATGCCTATCGGCAACCATATCTGAAATGCCTATCGACACCTATATTTGAAATACCTATCGGCTTTTATATCTGAAATGCCTATCGGCACCTGTTTTTAAAATGCTAATCGGCAACTATATCTAAAATGCCTATCGGCACCTATATCTGAAATGCCTATCGGCATCAATTTTTGAAATGCCTATCGGAAACAACATCTAAAATGCCTATCAGCACCTATATTTGAAATGCCTATCGGCAACCATATCTGGAATGGCTATCGGCACCTATATTTGAAATGCATATCGGCTTCTATATCTGAAATGCCTATCGGCACCTATTTTTAAAATGCCAATTGGCAACTATATCTGAAATGCCTATCGGCACCTATATCTGAAATGCCTATCGGCACCTATTTTTGAAATGCCTATCGGAAACTACATCTGAAATGCCTATCAGCACCTATATTTGAAATGCCTATCGGCAACCATATCAGGAATGCCTATCGGCAGCTATATTTGAAATGCCTATCGGCTTCTATATCTGAAATGCCTATCGACACCTATTTTTAAAATGCCAATCGGCAACTATATCTGAAATGCCTATCGGCACATATATCTGAAATGCCTATCGGCACCTATTTTTGATATGCCTATCGGAAACCACATCTGAAATGCCTATCAGCACCTATATTTGAAATGCCTATCGGCAACCATATCTGGAATGCCTATCGGCACCTATATTTGAAATGCCTATCGGCTTCTATATATGAAATGCCTATCGGCACCTATTTTTAAAATGCCAATCGGCTACTATATCTGAAATGCCTATCGGCACCTATATCTGAAATGCCTATCGGCACCTATTTTTGAAATGCCTATCGGAAACTACATCTGAAATGCCTATAAGCACCTATATTTGAAATGCCTATCGGCAACCATATCTGGAATGCCTATCGGCACCTATATTTGAAATGCCTATCGGCTTCTATATCTGAAATGCCTATCGGCACCTATTTTTAAAATGCCAATCGGCTACTATATCTGGAATGCCTATCGGCACCTATATCTGAAATGCCTTTCGGCACCTATTTTTGAAATGCCTATCGGAAACTACATCTGAAATGCCTATAAGCACCTATATTTGAAATAGCTATCGGCAACTATATCTGGAATGCCTATCGGCACCTATATTTGTAATGCCTATCGGCACCTATATCTAAAATGCCTATCGGCACCTATTTTTGAAATGCCTATCGGAAACTACATCTTAAATGCCTATTAGCACAAATATTTGAAATGCCTATCGGCAACCATATCTGAAATGCCTATCGACACCTATATTTGAAATACCTATCGGCTTCTAAATCCGAAATGCCTATCGGCACATATTTTTAAAATGCCAATCGGCAACTTTATCTGAAATGCCTATCGGCACCTATATCTGAAATGCCTATCGGCACCAATTTTTGAAATGCCTATCGGAAACTACATCTGAAATGCCTATCAACACCTATATTTGAAATGCCTATCGGCAACCATATCTGGAATGCCTATCAGCACCTATATTTGAAATGCCTATCGGCTTCTAAATCTGAAATGTCTATGGACACTTATTTTTAAAATGCCAATCGGCAACTATATCTGAAATGCCTATCGGCACCTATATCTGAAATGCCTATCGGCACCTTTTTTTGAAATGCCTATCGGAAACTACATCTGAAATGCCTATCAGCACCTATATTTGAAATGCCTATCGGCAACCATATCTGGAATGCCTATCGGCACCTATATTTTAAATGCATATCGGCTTCTATATCTGAAATGTCTATCGACACCTATTTTTAAAATGCCAATCGGCAACTATATCTGAAATGCCTATCGGCACCTATATCTGAAATGCCTATCGGCACCTATTTTTGAAATGCCTATCGGAAACCACATCTGAAATGCCTATCAGCACCTATATTTGAAATGCCTATCGGCAACCATATCTGAAATGCCTATCGACACCTATATTTGAAGTACCTATCGGCTTCTATATCTGAAATGCCTATCGGCACCTATTTTTAAAATGCCAATCGGCAACTATATCTAAAATGCCTATCGGCACCTATATCTGAAATGCCTATCGGCACCAATTTTTGAAATGCCTATCGGAAACTACATCTGAAATGGCAATCAGCACCTATATTTGAAATGCCTATCGGCAACCATATCTGGAATGCCTATCGGCACCTATTTTTGAAATGCCTATCGGAAACTACATCTAAAATGCCTATCAGCACCAATATTTGAAATGCCTATCGGCAACCATATCTGAAATGCCTATCGACACCTATATTTGAAATACCTATCGGCTTCTATATCTGAAATGCCTATCGGCACCTATTTTTAAAATGCCAATCGGCAACTATATCGGAAATGCCTATCGGCACCTATATCTGAAATGCCTATCGACACCAATTTTTGAAATGCCTATCGGAAACTACATCTGAAATGGCTATCAGCACCTATATTTGAAATGCCTATCGGCAACCATATCTGGAATGCCTATCAGCACCTATATTGGAAATGCCTATCGGCTTCTATATCTGAAATGCCTATCGGCACCTATTTTTAAAATGCCAATCGGCACCTATATCCGAAATGCCTTTCGGCATTTATATCTGAAATGCCTATCGACACCTATATTTGAAATGCCTATCGGCACCTATATTTTAAATGCCTATCGGCAACTATATCTGATATGCCTATCGGCACCTATATCTGAAATGCCTATCGGCTTCTATATCTGAAATGCCTTTCGGCACCTATTTTTAAAATGCCAATCGGCAACTATATCTGAAATGCCTATCGGCACCTATATATCTGAAATGCCTATCGGCACCTATTTTTGAAATGCCTATCGGAAACCACATCTGAAATGCCTATCAGCACCTATATTTGAAATGCCTATCGGCAACCATATCTGAAATGCCTATCGACACCTATATTTGAAATACCTTTTGGCTTCTATATCTGAAATGCCTATCGGCACCTATTTTTAAAAAGCCAATCGGCAACTATATCTGAAATGCCTATCGGCACCTATATCTGAAATGCCTATCGGCACCTATTTTTGAAATGCCTATCGGAAACTACATCTGAAATGCATGTCAGCACCTATATTTGAAATGCCTATCGGCAAACATATCTGGAATGCCTATCGGCACCTATATTTAAAATGCCTATCGGCTTCTATATCTGAAATGCCTATCGGCACCTATTTTTAAAATGCCAATCGGCACCTATATCCGAAATGCCTTTCGGCATTTATATCTGAAATGCCTATCGACAACTATATTTGAAATGCCTATCGGCACCTATATTTTAAATGCCTATCGGCAACTATATCTGATATGCCTATCGGCACCTATATCTGAAATGCCTATCGGCTTCTATATCTGAAATGCCTTTCGGCACCTATTTTTAAAATGCCAATCGGCAACTATATCTGAAATGCCTATCGGCACCTATATATCTGAAATGCCTATCGGCACCTATTTTTGAAATGCCTATCGGAAACCACATCTGAAATGCCTATCAGCACCTATATTTGAAATGCCTATCGGCAACCATATCTGAAATGCCTATCGACACCTATATTTGAAATACCTATCGGCTTCTATATCTGAAATGCCTATCGGCACCTATTTTAAAAATGCCAATCGGCAACTATATCTGAAATGCCTATCGGCACCTATATCTGAAATGGCTATCGGCACCAATTTTTGAAATGCCTATCGGAAACCACATCTGAAATGCCTATCAGCACCTATATTTGAAATGCCTATCGGCAACCATATCTGGAATGCTTATCGGCACCTATATTTGAAATGCCTATCGGCTTCTATTTCTGAAATGCCTTTCGGCACCTATTTTTAAAATGCCAATCGGCAACTATATCTGAAATGCCTATCGGCACCTATATATCTGAAATGCCTATCGGCACCTATTTTTGAAATGCCTATCGGAAACCACATCTGAAATGCCTATCAGCACCTATATTTGAAATGCCTATCGGCAACCATATCTGAAATGCCTATCGACACCTATATTTGAAATACCTATTGGCTTCTATATCTGAAATGCCTAGCGGCACCTATTTTAAAAATGCCAATCGGCAACTATATCTGAAATGCCTATCGGCACCTATATCTGAAATGCCTATCGGCACCAATTTTTGAAATGCCTATCGGAAACTACATCTGAAATGGTTATCAGCACCTATATTTGAAATGCCTATCGGCAACCATATCTGGATTGCCTATCGGCACCTATATTTGAAATGCCTATCGGCTTCTATATCTGAAATGCCTATCGACACCTATATTTGAAATACCTATTGGCTTCTATATCTGAAATGCCTATCAGCACCTATTTTAAAAATGCCAATCGGCAACTATATCTGAAATGCCTATCGGCACCTATATCTGAAATGCCTATCGGCACCAATTTTTAAAATGCCTATCGGAAACTACATCTGAAATGGCTATCAGCACCTATATTTGAAATGCCTATCGGCAACCATATCTGGAATGCCTATCGGCACCTATTTTTGAAATGCCTATCGGCTTCTATATCTGAAATGCCTATCGGCACCTACTTTTAAAATGCCAATCGGCTACTATATCTGAAATGCCTATCGGCACCTATATCTGAAATGCCTATCGGCGCCTATTTTTGAAATGCCTATCGGAAACTACATCTGAAATGCCTATAAGCACCTATATTTCAAATGCCTATCGGCAACCATATCTGGAATGCCTATCGGCACCTATATTTGTAATGCCTATCGGCACCTATATCTGAAATGCCTATCGGCACCTATTTTTGAAATGCCTATCGGAAACTACATCTAAAATGCCTATCAGCACCAATATTTGAAATGCCTATCGGCAACCATATCTGAAATGCCTATCGACACCTATATTTGAAATACCTATCGGCTTCTATATCCGAAATGCCTATCGGCACCTATTTTGAAAATGCCAATCGGCAACTTTATCTGAAATGCCTATCGGCACCTATATCTGAAATGCCTATCGGCACCAATTTTTGAAATGCCTATCGGAAACTATATCTGAAATGCCTATCAACACCTATATTTGAAATGCCTATCGGCAACCATATCTGGAATGCCTATCAGCACCTATATTTGAAATGCCTATCGGCTTCTATATCTGAAATGTCTATGGACACCTATTTTTAAAATGCCAATCGGCAACTATATCTGAAATGCCTATCGGCACCTATATCTGAAATGCCTATCGACACCTTTTTTTGAAATGCCTACCGGAAACTACATCTGAAATGCCTATCAGCACCTATATTTGAAATGCCTATCGGCAACCATATCTGGAATGCCTATCGGCACCTATATTTTAAATGCCTATCGGCTTCTCTATCTGAAATGTCTATCGACACCTATTTTTAAAATGCCAATCGGCAACTATATCTGAAATGCCTATCGGTACCTATATCTGAAATGCCTATCGGCACCTATTTTTGAAATGCCTATCGGAAACGACATCTGAAATGCCTATCAGCACCTATATTTGAAATGCCTATCGGCAACCATATCTGAAATGCCTATCGACACCTATATTTGAAATACCTATCGGCTTCTATATCTGAAATGCCTATCGGCACCTATTTTTAAAATGCCAATCGGCAACTATATCTAAAATGCCTATCGGCACCTATATCTAAAATGCCTATCGGCACCAATTTTTGAAATGCCTATCGGAAACTACATCTGAAATGGCTATCAGCACCTATATTTGAAATGCCTATCGGCAACCATATCTGGAATGCCTATCGGCACCTATTTTTGAAATGCCTATCGGAAAATGCATCTAAAATGCCTATCAGCACCAATATTTGAAATGCCTATCGGCAACCATATCTGGAATGCCTATCAGCACCTATATTTGAAATGCCTATCGGCTTCTATATCTAAAATGCCTATCGGCACCTATTTTTAAAATGCCAATCGGCAACTATATCTGAAATGCCTATCGGCACCTATATCTGAAATGCCTATCGGCACCTTTTTTTGAAATGCCTATCGGAAACTACATCTGAAATGCCTATCAGCACCTATATTTGAAATGCCTATCGGCAACCATATCTGGAATGCCTATCGGCACATATATTTGAAATGCCTATCGGCTTCTATATCTGAAATGCCTATCGGCACCTATTTTTAAAATGCCAATCGGCAACTATATCTGAAGTGCCTATCGGCACCTATATCTGAAATGCCTATCGGCACCTATTTTTGAAATTCCTTCGGAAACTACATCTGAAATGCCTATCTGCTCCTATATTTGAAATGCCTATCGGCAACCATATCTGAAATGCCTATCGACACCTATATTTGAAATACCTATCGGCTTCTATATCTGAAATTCCTATCGGCACCTGTTTTTAAAATGCTAATCGGCAACTATATCTAAAATGCCTATCGGCACCTATATCTGAAATGCCTATCGGCATCAATTTTTGAAATGCCTATCGGAAACAACATCCAAAATGCCTATCAGCACCTATATTTGAAATGCCTATCGGCCACCATATCTGGAATGCCTATCGGCACCTATATTTGAAATGCATATCGGCTTCTATATCTGAAATGCCTATCGGCACCTATTTTAAAAATGCCAATTGGCAACTATATCTGAAATGCCTATCGGCACCTATATCTGAAATGCCTATCGGCACCAATTTTTGAAATGCCTATCGGAAACTATATCTGAAATGCCTATCAACACCTATATTTGAAATGCCTATCGGCAACCATATCTGGAATGCCTATCAGCACCTATATTTGAAATGCCTATCGGCTTCTATATCTGAAATGTCTATGGACACCTATTTTTAAAATGCCAATCGGCAACTATATCTGAAATGCCTATCGGCACCTATATCTGAAATGCCTATCGACACCTTTTTTTGAAATGCCTACCGGAAACTACATCTGAAATGCCTATCAGCACCTATATTTGAAATGCCTATCGGCAACCATATCTGGAATGCCTATCGGCACATATATTTGAAATGCCTATCGGCTTCTATATCTGAAATGCCTATCGGCACCTATTTTTAAAATGCCAATCGGCAACTATATCTGAAGTGCCTATCGGCACCTATATCTGAAATGCCTATCGGCGCCTATTTTTGAAATGCCTATCGGAAACTACATCTGAAATGCCTATAAGCACCTATATTTCAAATGCCTATCGGCAACCATATCTGGAATGCCTATCGGCACCTATATTTGTAATGCCTATCGGCACCTATATCTGAAATGCCTATCGGCACCTATTTTTGAAATTCCTTCGGAAACTACATCTGAAATGCCTATCTGCTCATATATTTGAAATGCCTATCGGCAACCATATCTGAAATGCCTATCGACACCTATATTTGAAATACCTATCGGCTTCTATATCTGAAATTCCTATCGGCACCTGTTTTTAAAATGCTAATCGGCAACTATATCTAAAATGCCTATCGGCACCTATATCTGAAATGCCTATCGGCATCAATTTTTGAAATGCCTATCGGAAACAACATCCAAAACGCCTATCAGCACCTATATTTGAAATGCCTATCGGCCACCATATCTGGAATGCCTATCGGCACCTATATTTGAAATGCATATCGGCTTCTATATCTGAAATGCCTATCGGCACCTATTTTTAAAATGCCAATTGGCAACTATATCTGAAATGCCTATCGGCACCTATATCTGAAATGCCTATCGGCACCTATTTTCGAAATGCCTATCGGAAACTACATCTGAAATGCCTATCAGCACCTATATTTGAAATGCCTATCGGCAACCATATCTGGAATGCCTATCGGCAGCTATATTTGAAATGCCTATCGGCTTCTATATCTGAAATGCCTATCGACACCTATTTTTAAAATGCCAATCGGCAACTATATCTGAAATGCCTATCGGCACCTATATCTGAAATGCCTATCGGCACCTATTTTTGAAATGCCTATCGGAAACCACATCTGAAATGCCTATCAGCACCTATATTTGAAATGCCTATCGGCAACCATATCTGAAATGCTTATTGACACCTATATTTGAAATACCTATCGGCTTCTATATCTGAAATGCCTATCGGCACCTATTTTTAAAATGCCAATCGGCAACTATATCTGAAATGCCTATCGGCACCTATATCTGAAATGCCTATCGGCACCTATTTTTGAAATGCCTATCGGAAACTACATCTGAAATGCCTATCAGCACCTATATTTGAAATGCCTATCGGCAACTATATCTGGAATGCCTATCGGCACCTATATTTGAAATGCCTTACGGCTTCTATATCTGAAATGCCTATTGGCACCTATTTTTAAAATGCTAATCGGCAACTATATCTAAAATGCCTATCGGCACCTATATCTGAAATGCCTATCGGCACCTATTTTTGAAATGCCTATCGGAAACTACATCTGAAATGCCTATCAGCACCTATATTTGAAATGCCTATCGGCAACCATATCTGAAATGCCTATCGACACCTATATTTGAAATACCTATCGGCTTCTATATCTGAAATGCCTATCGGCACCTATATCTGAAATGCCTATCGGCACCAATTTTTGAAATGCCTATCGGAAACTACATCTGAAATGGCTATCAGCACCTATATTTGAAAAGCCTATCGGCAACCATATCTGGAATGCCTATCGGCACCTATATTTGAAATGCCTATCGGCTTCTATATATGAAATGCCTATCGGCACCTATTTTTAAAATGCCAATCGGCTACTATATCTGAAATGCTTATCGGCACCTATATCTGAAATGCCTATCGGCACCTATTTTTGAAATGCCTATCGGAAACTACATCTGAAATGCCTATAAGCACCTATATTTGAAATGCCTATCGGCAACCATATCTGGAATGCCTATCGGCGCCTATATTTGAAATGCCTATTGGCTTCTATATCTTAAATGCCTATCGGCATCTATTTTTAAAATGCCTATCGGAAACTACATCTAAAATGCCTATCAGCACCAATATTTGAAATGCCTATCGGCAACCATATCTGAAATGCCTATCGACACCTATATTTGAAATACCTATCGGCTTCTATATCCGAAATGCCTATCGGCACCTATTTTTAAAATGCCAATCGGCAACTATATCGGAAGTGCCTATCGGCACCTATATCTGAAATGCCTATCGGCACCTATTTTTAAAATGCCCTCGGAAACTACATCTGAAATGCCTATTTGCTCCTATATTTGAAATGCCTATCGGCAACCATATCTGAAATGCCTATCGACACCTATATTTGAAATACCTATCGGCTTCTATATCTGAAATGCCTATCGGCACCTATATCTGAAATGCCTATCGGCACCTATTTTTGAAATGCCTATCGAAAACCACATCTGAAATGCCTATCAGCACCTATATTTGAAATGCCTAACGGCAACCATATCTGAAATGCCTATCGACACCTATATTTGAAATACCTATCGGCTTCTATATCTGAAATGCCTATCTTCACTTATTTTTAAAATGCCAATTGGCAACTATATCTGAAATGCCTATCGGCACCTATATCTGAAATGCCTATCGGCACCAATTTTTGAAATGCCTATCGGAAACTACATCTGAAATGCCTATCAGCACCTATATTTGAAATGCCTATCGGCAACCATATCTGGAATGCCTATCGGCACCTATATTTGAAATGCCTATCGGCTTCTATATCTGAAATGCCTACCGGCACCTATTTTAAAATGCCAATCGGCAACTATATCTGAAATGCCTAACGGCACCTATATCTGAAATGCCTATCGGCACCTATTTTTGAAATGCCTATCGGAAACCACATCTGAAATGCCTATCAGCACCTATATTTGAAATGCCTATCGGCAACCATATCTGAAATGCCTATCGACACCTATATTTGAAATACCTATCGGCTTCTATATCCGAAATGCCTATCGGCACCTATTTTTAAAATGCCAATCGGCAACTTTATCTGAAATGCCTATCGGCACCTATATCTGAAATGCCTATCGGCACCAATTTTTGAAATGCCTATCGGAAACTACATCTGAAATGCCTATCAGCACCTATATTTGAAATGCCTATCGGCAACCATATCTGGAATGCCTATCGGCACCTATATTTGAAATGCCTATCGGCTTCTATATCTGAAATGCCTATCGGCACCTATTTTTAAAATGCCAATCGGCAACTATATCTGAAGTGCCTATCGGCACCTATATCTGAAATGCCTATCGGCACCTATTTTTGAAATGCCTTCGGAAACTACATCTGAAATGGCTATCAGCACCTATATTTGAAATGCCTATCGGCAACCATATCTGGAATGCCTATCGGCACCTATTTTTGAAATGCCTATCGGCTTCTATATCTGAAATGCCTATCGGCACCTACTTTTAAAATGCCAATCGGCTACTATATCTGAAATGCCTATCGGCACCTATATCTGAAATGCCTATCGGCGCCTATTTTTGAAATGCCTATCGGAAACTACATCTGAAATGCCTATAAGCACCTATATTTCAAATGCCTATCGGCAACCATATCTGGAATGCCTATCGGCACCTATATTTGAAATGCCTATCGGCACCTATATCTGAAATGCCTATCGGCACCTATTTTTGAAATGCCTATCGGAAACTACATCTAAAATGCCTATCAGCACCAATATTTGAAATGCCTATCGGCAACCATATCTGAAATGCCTATCGACACCTATATTTGAAATACCTATCGGCTTCTATATCCGAAATGCCTATCGGCACCTATTTTGAAAATGCCAATCGGCAACTTTATCTGAAGTGCCTATCGGCACCTATATCTGAAATGCCTATCGGCACCAATTTTTGAAATGCCTATCGGAAACTATATCTGAAATGCCTATCAACACCTATATTTGAAATGCCTATCGGCAACCATATCTGGAATGCCTATCAGCACCTATATTTGAAATGCCTATCGGCTTCTATATCTGAAATGTCTATGGACACCTATTTTTAAAATGCCAATCGGCAACTATATCTGAAATGCCTATCGGCACCTATATCTGAAATGCCTATCGACACCTTTTTTTGAAATGCCTACCGGAAACTACATCTGAAATGCCTATCAGCACCTATATTTGAAATGCCTATCGGCAACCATATCTGGAATGCCTATCGGCACCTATATTTTAAATGCCTATCGGCTTCTCTATCTGAAATGTCTATCGACACCTATTTTTAAAATGCCAATCGGCAACTATATCTGAAATGCCTATCGGCACCTATATCTGAAATGCCTAACGGCACCTATTTTTGAAATGCCTATCGGAAACGACATCTGAAATGCCTATCAGCACCTATATTTGAAATGCCTATCGGCAACCATATCTGAAATGCCTATCGACACCTATATTTGAAATACCTATCGGCTTCTATATCTGAAATGCCTATCGGCACCTATTTTTAAAATGCCAATCGGCAACTATATCTAAAATGCCTATCGGCACCTATATCAAAAATGCCTATCGGCACCAATTTTTGAAATGCCTATCGGAAACTACATCTGAAATGGCTATCAGCACCTATATTTGAAATGCCTATCGGCAACCATATCTGGAATGCCTATCGGCACCTATATTTTAAATGCCTATCGGCTTCTCTATCTGAAATGTCTATCGACACCTATTTTTAAAATGCCAATCGGCAACTATATCTGAAATGCCTATCGGCACCTATATCTGAAATGCCTAACGGCACCTATTTTTGAAATGCCTATCGGAAACGACATCTGAAATGCCTATCAGCACCTATATTTGAAATGCCTATCGGCAACCATATCTGAAATGCCTATCGACACCTATATTTGAAATGCCTATCGGCTTCTCTATCTGAAATGTCTATCGACACCTATTTTTAAAATGCCAATCGGCAACTATATCTGAAATGCCTATCGGCACCTATATCTGAAATGCCTAACGGCACCTATTTTTGAAATGCCTATCGGAAACTACATCTGAAATGGCTATCAGCACCTATATTTGAAATGCCTATCGGCAACCATATCTGGAATGCCTATCGGCACCTATATTTGAAATGCCTATCGGCTTCTATATCTGAAATGCCTATCGGCACCTACTTTTAAAATGCCAATCGGCTACTATATCTGAAATGCCTATCGGCAACTATATCTGAAATGCCTATCGGCGCCTATTTTTGAAATGCCTATCGGAAACTACATCTGAAATGGCTATCAGCACCTATATTTGAAATGCCTATCGGCAACCATATCTGGAATGCCTATCGACACCTATATTTGTAAAGCGTATCGGCACCTATATCTGAAATGCCTATCGGCACCTATTTTTGAAATGCCTATCGGAAACTACTTCTAAAATGCCTATCAGCACCAATATTTAAAATGCCTATCGGCAACCATATCTGAAATGCCTATCGACACCTATATTTGAAATACCTATCGGCTTCTATATCCGAAATGCCTATCGGCACCTATTTTTAAAATGCCAATCGGCAACTATATCTGAAATGCCTATCGGCACCTATATCTGAAATGCCTATCGGCACCAATTTGTGAAATGCCTATCGGAAACTGCATTTGAAATGCCTATCAGCACCTATATTTGAAATGCCTATCGGCGACCATATCTGGAATGCCTATCAGCACCTATATTTGAAATGCCTATCGGCTTCTATATCTGAAATGCCTATCGGCACCTATTTTTAAAATGCCAATCGGCAACTATATCTGAAATGCCTATCGGCACCTATATCTGAAATGCCTATCGGCACCTTTTTTTGAAATGCCTATCGGAAACTACATCTGAAATGCCTATCAGCACCTATATTTGAAATGCCTATCGGCAACCATATCTGGAATGCCTATCGGCACATATATTTGAAATGCCTATCGGCTTCTATATCTGAAATGCCTATCGGCACCTATTTTAAAAATGCCAATCGGCAACTATATCTGAAGTGCCTATCGGCACCTATATCTGAAATGCCTATCGGCACCTATTTTTGAAATTCCTTCGGAAACTACATCTGAAATGCCTATCTGCTCATATATTTGAAATGCCTATCGGCAACCATATCTGAAATGCCTATCGACACCTATATTTGAAATACCTATCGGCATCTATATCTGAAATTCCTATCGGCACCTGTTTTTAAAATGCTAATCGGCAACTATATCTAAAATGCCTATCGGCACCTATATCTGAAATGCCTATCGGCATCAATTTTTGAAATGCCTATCGGAAACAACATCCAAAACGCCTATCAGCACCTATATTTGAAATGCCTATCGGCCACCATATCTGGAATGCCTATCGGCACCTATATTTGAAATGCATATCGGCTTCTATATCTGAAATGCCTATCGGCACCTATTTTTAAAATGCCAATTGGCAACTATATCTGAAATGCCTATCGGCACCTATATCTGAAATGCCTATCGGCACCTATTTTCGAAATGCCTATCGGAAACTACATCTGAAATGCCTATCAGCACCTATATTTGAAATGCCTATCGGCAACCATATCTGGAATGCCTATCGGCAGCTATATTTGAAATGCCTATCGGCTTCTATATCTGAAATGCCTATCGACACCTATTTTTAAAATGCCAATCGGCAACTATATCTGAAATGCCTATCGGCACCTATATCTGAAATGCCTATCGGCACCTATTTTTGAAATGCCTATCGGAAACCACATCTGAAATGCCTATCAGCACCTATATTTGAAATGCCTATCGGCAACCATATCTGAAATGCTTATTGACACCTATATTTGAAATACCTATCGGCTTCTATATCTGAAATGCCTATCGGCACCTATTTTTAAAATGCCAATCGGCAACTATATCTGAAATGCCTATCGGCACCTATATCTGAAATGCCTATCGGCACCTATTTTTGAAATGCCTATCGGAAACTACATCTGAAATGCCTATCAGCACCTATATTTGAAATGCCTATCGGCAACTATATCTGGAATGCCTATCGGCACCTATATTTGAAATGCCTTACGGCTTCTATATCTGAAATGCCTATTGGCACCTATTTTTAAAATGCTAATCGGCAACTATATCTAAAATGCCTATCGGCACCTATATCTGAAATGCCTATCGGCACCTATTTTTGAAATGCCTATCGGAAACTACATCTGAAATGCCTATCAGCACCTATATTTGAAATGCCTATCGGCAACCATATCTGAAATGCCTATCGACACCTATATTTGAAATACCTATCGGCTTCTATATCTGAAATGCCTATCGGCACCTATATCTGAAATGCCTATCGGCACCAATTTTTGAAATGCCTATCGGAAACTACATCTGAAATGGCTATCAGCACCTATATTTGAAAAGCCTATCGGCAACCATATCTGGAATGCCTATCGGCACCTATATTTGAAATGCCTATCGGCTTCTATATATGAAATGCCTATCGGCACCTATTTTTAAAATGCCAATCGGCTACTATATCTGAAATGCTTATCGGCACCTATATCTGAAATGCCTATCGGCACCTATTTTTGAAATGCCTATCGGAAACTACATCTGAAATGCCTATAAGCACCTATATTTGAAATGCCTATCGGCAACCATATCTGGAATGCCTATCGGCGCCTATATTTGAAATGCCTATTGGCTTCTATATCTTAAATGCCTATCGGCATCTATTTTTAAAATGCCTATCGGAAACTACATCTAAAATGCCTATCAGCACCAATATTTGAAATGCCTATCGGCAACCATATCTGAAATGCCTATCGACACCTATATTTGAAATACCTATCGGCTTCTATATCCGAAATGCCTATCGGCACCTATTTTTAAAATGCCAATCGGCAACTATATCGGAAGTGCCTATCGGCACCTATATCTGAAATGCCTATCGGCACCTATTTTTAAAATGCCCTCGGAAACTACATCTGAAATGCCTATTTGCTCCTATATTTGAAATGCCTATCGGCAACCATATCTGAAATGCCTATCGACACCTATATTTGAAATACCTATCGGCTTCTATATCTGAAATGCCTATCGGCACCTATATCTGAAATGCCTATCGGCACCTATTTTTGAAATGCCTATCGAAAACCACATCTGAAATGCCTATCAGCACCTATATTTGAAATGCCTAACGGCAACCATATCTGAAATGCCTATCGACACCTATATTTGAAATACCTATCGGCTTCTATATCTGAAATGACTATCTTCACTTATTTTTAAAATGCCAATTGGCAACTATATCTGAAATGCCTATCGGCACCTATATCTGAAATGCCTATCGGCACCAATTTTTGAAATGCCTATCGGAAACTACATCTGAAATGCCTATCAGCACCTATATTTGAAATGCCTATCGGCAACCATATCTGGAATGCCTATCGGCACCTATATTTGAAATGCCTATCGGCTTCTATATCTGAAATGCCTACCGGCACCTATTTTAAAATGCCAATCGGCAACTATATCTGAAATGCCTAACGGCACCTATATCTGAAATGCCTATCGGCACCTATTTTTGAAATGCCTATCGGAAACCACATCTGAAATGCCTATCAGCACCTATATTTGAAATGCCTATCGGCAACCATATCTGAAATGCCTATCGACACCTATATTTGAAATACCTATCGGCTTCTATATCCGAAATGCCTATCGGCACCTATTTTTAAAATGCCAATCGGCAACTTTATCTGAAATGCCTATCGGCACCTATATCTGAAATGCCTATCGGCACCAATTTTTGAAATGCCTATCGGAAACTACATCTGAAATGCCTATCAGCACCTATATTTGAAATGCCTATCGGCAACCATATCTGGAATGCCTATCGGCACCTATATTTGAAATGCCTATCGGCTTCTATATCTGAAATGCCTATCGGCACCTATTTTTAAAATGCCAATCGGCAACTATATCTGAAGTGCCTATCGGCACCTATATCTGAAATGCCTATCGGCACCTATTTTTGAAAAGCCTTCGGAAACTACATCTGAAATGCCTATCTGCTCCTGTATTTGAAATGCCTATCGGCAACCATATCTAAAATGCCTTTTGACACCTATATTTGAAATACCTATCGGCTTCTATATCTGAAATGCCTATCGGCACCTGTTTTTAAAATGCTAATCGGCAACTATATCTAAAATGCCTATTGGCACCTATATCTGAAATGCCTATCGGCATCAATTTTTGAAATGCCTATCGGAAACTACATCTAAAATGCCTATCAGCACCTATATTTGAAATGCCTATCGGCAACCATATCTGGAATGCCTATCGGCACCTATATTTGAAATGCATATCGGCTTCTATATCTGAAATGCCTATCGGCACCTATTTTTAAAATGCCAATTGGCAACTATATCTGAAATGCCAATCGGCACCTATATCTGATATGCCTATCGGCACCTATTTTTGAAATGCCTATCGGAAACTACATCTGAAATGCCTATCAGCACCTATATTTGAAATGCCTATCGGCAAACATATCTGGAATGCCTATCGGCACCTATATTTGAAATGCCTATCGGCTTCTATATCTGAAATGCCTATCGGCACCTATTTTTAAAATGCCAATCGGCAACTATATCTGAAATGCCTATCGGCACCTATATCTGAAATGCCTATCGGCACCTATTTTTGTAATGCCTATCGGAAACCACATCTGAAATGCCTATCAGCACCTATATTTGAAATGCCTATCGGCAACCATATCTGAAATGCCTATCGACACCTATATTGGAAATACCTATCGGCTTCTATATCTGAAATGCCTATCGGCACCTATTTTTAAAATGCCAATCGGCAACTATATTTGAAATGCCTATCGGCACCTATATCTGAAATGCCTATCGGCACCAATTTTTGAAATGCCTATCGGAAACTACATCTGAAATGGCTATCAGCACCTATATTTGAAATGCCTATCGGCAACCATATCTGGAATGCCTATCGGCACCTATATTTGAAATGCCTATCGGCTTCTATATCTGAAATGCCTATCGGCACCTATTTTTAAAATGCCAATCGGCTACTATATCTGAAATGCCTATCGGCACCTATATCTGAAATGCCTATCGGCACCTTTTTTGAAATGCCTATCGGAAACTACATCTAAAATGCCTAAGAGCACCTATATTTGAAATGGCTATCGGCAACTATATCTGGAATGCCTATCGGCACCTATATTTGTAATGCCTTGCGACACCTATATCTGAAATGCCTATCGGCAGCTATTTTTGAAATGCCTATCGGAAACTACATCTAAAATGCCTATCAGCACCAATATTTGAAATGCCTATCGGCAACCATATCTGAAATGCCTATCGACACCTATATTTGAAATACCTATCGGCTTCTATATCCGAAATGCCTATCGGCACCTATTTTTAAAATGCCAATCGGCAACTTTATCTGAAATGCCTATCGGCACCTATATCTGAAATGCCTATCGGCACCAATTTTTGAAATGCCTATCGGAAACTACATCTGAAATGCCTATCAACACCTATATTTGAAATGCCTATCGGCAACCATATCTGGAATGCCTATCGGCACCTATATTTTAAATGCCTATCGGCTTCTATATCTGAAATGTCTATCGACACCTATTTTTAAAATGCCAATAGGCAACTATATCTGAAATGCCTATCGGCACCTATATCTGAAATGCCTATCGGCACCTACTTTTGAAATGCCTATCGAAAACCACATCTGAAATGCCTATCAGCACCTATATTTGAAATGCCTATCGGCAACCATATCTGAAATGCCTATCGACACCTATATTTGAAATGCCTATCGGCACCTATATTTTAAATGCCTATCGGCAACTATATCTGAAATGCCTATCGGCAACCATATCTGGAATGCCTATCAGCACCTATATGTGAAATGCCTTTCGGCTTCTATATCTGAAATGCCTATCGGCACCTATTTTTAAAATGCCAATCGGCAACTATATCTAAAATGCCTATCAGCACCTATTTTTAAAATGCCAATCGGCAACTATAACTGAAATGCCTATCGGCACCTATATATCTGAAATGCCTAAAGGCACCTATTTTTGAAATGCCTATCGGAAACCACATCTGAAATGCCTATCAGCACCTATATTTGAAATGCCTATCGGCAACCATATCTGAAATGCCTATCGACACTTATATTTGAAATACCTATCTGCTTCTATATCTGAAATGCCTATCCGCACCTATTTTTAAAATGCCAATCGGCAACTATATCTGAAATGCCTATCGGCACCTATATCTGAAATGCCTATCGGCACCAATTTTTGAAATGCCTATCGGAAACTACATTTGAAATGGCTATTAGCACCTATATTTGAAATGCCTATCGGCAATCATATCTGGAATGCCTATCGGCACCTATATTTGAAATGCCTATCGGCTTCTATATATGAAATGCCTATCGGCACCTATTTTTAAAATGCCAATCGGCTACTATATCTGAAATGCCTATCGGCACCTTTATCTGAAATGCCTATCGGCACCTCTTTTTGAAATGCCTATCGGAAACTACATCTGAAATGCCTATAAGCACCTATATTTGAAATGCCTATCGGCAACCATATCTGGAATGCCTATCGGCGCCTATATTTGAAATGACTATTGGCTTCTATATCTGAAATGCCTATCGGCATCTATTTTTAAAATGCCTATCGGAAACTACATCTAAAATGCCTATCAGCACCAATATTTGAAATGCCTATCGGCAACCATATCTGAAATGCCTATCGACACCTATATTTGAAATACCTATCGGCTTCTATATCCGAAATGCCTATCGGCACCTATTTTTAAAATGCCAATCGGCAACTATATCGGAAGTGCCTATCGGCACCTATATCTGAAATGCCTATCGGCACCTATTTTTGAAATGCCCTCGGAAACTACATCTGAAATGCCTATCTGCTCCTATATTTGAAATGCTTATCGGCAACCATATCTGAAATGCCTATCGACACCTATATTTGAAATACCTATCGGCTTCTATATCTGAAATGCCTATCGGCACCTGTTTTTAAAATGCTAATCGGCAACTATATCTAAAATGCCTATCGGCACCTATATCTGAAATGCCTATCGGCATCAATTTTTGAAATGCCTATCGGAAACTACATCCAAAATGCCTATCAGCTCCTATATTTGAAATGCCTATCGGCAACCATATCTGGGATGCCTATCGGCACCTATATTTGAAATGCATATCGGCTTCTATATCTAAAATGCCTATCGGCACCTATTTTTAAAATGCCAATTGGCAACTATATCTGAAATGCCTATCGGCACCTATATCTGAAATGCCTATCGGCACCTATTTTTGAAATGCCTATCGGAAACTACATCTGAAATGCCTATCAGCACCTATATTTGAAATGCCTATCGGCAACCATATCTGGAATGCCTATCGGCACCTATATTTGAAATGCCTATCGGCTTCTATATCTGAAATGTCTATCGACACTCATTTTTAAAATGCCAATCGGCAACTATATCTGAAATGCCTATCGGCACCTATATCTGAAATGCCTATCGGCACCTATTTTTGAAATGCCTATCGGAAACCACATCTGAAATGCCTATCAGCACCTATATTTGAAATGCCTATCGGCAACCATATCTGAAATGCCTATCGACACCTATATTTGAAATACCTATCGGCTTCTATATCTGAAATGCCTATCTTCACCTATTTTTAAAATGCCAATCGGCAACTATATCTGAAATGCCTATCGGCACCTATATCTGAAATGCCTATCGGCACCAATTTTTGAAATGCCTATCGGAAACTACATCTAAAATGCCTATCAGCACCTATATTTGAAATGCCTATCGGCAACCATATCTGGAATGCCTATCGGCACCTATATTTGAAATGCCTATCGGCTTCTATATCTGAAATGCCTACCGGCACCTATTTTTAAAATGCCAATCGGCAACTATATCTGAAATGCCTATCGCCACCTATATCTGAAATGCCTATCGGCACCTATTTTTGAAATGCCTATCGGAAACCACATCTGAAATGCCTATCAGCACCTATATTTAAAATGCCTATCGGCAACCATATCTGAAATGCCTATCGACACCTATATTTGAAATACCTATCGACTTCTATATCTGAAACGCCTATCCGCACCTATTTTTAAAATGCCAATCGGCAACTATATCTGAAATGCCTATCGGCACCTATATTTGAAATGCCTATCGGCAACCATATCTGAAATGCCTATCGACACCTATATTTGAAATACCTATCGGCTTCTATATCTGAAATGCCTATCGGCACCTATTTTTAAAATGCCAATCGGCAACTATATCTAAAATGCTTATCGGCACCTATATCTGAAATGCCTATCGGCACCAATTTTTGAAATGCCTATCGGAAACTACATCTGAAATGGCTATCAGCACCTATATCTGAAATGCCTATCGGCATCAATTTTTGAAATGCCTATCGGAAACTACATCCAAAATGCCTATCAGCTCCTATATTTGAAATGCCTATCGGCAACCATATCTGGGATGCCTATCGGCACCTATATTTGAAATGCATATCGGCTTCTATATCTAAAATGCCTATCGGCACCTATTTTTAAAATGCCAATTGGCAACTATATCTGAAATGCCTATCGGCACCTATATCTGAAATGCCTATCGGCACCTATTTTTGAAATGCCTATCGGAAACTACATCTGAAATGCCTATCAGCACCTATATTTGAAATGCCTATCGGCAACCATATCTGGAATGCCTATCGGCACCTATATTTGAAATGCCTATCGGCTTCTATATCTGAAATGTCTATCGACACTCATTTTTAAAATGCCAATCGGCAACTATATCTGAAATGCCTATCGGCACCTATATCTGAAATGCCTATCGGCACCTATTTTTGAAATGCCTATCGGAAACCACATCTGAAATGCCTATCAGCACCTATATTTGAAATGCCTATCGGCAACCATATCTGAAATGCCTATCGACACCTATATTTGAAATACCTATCGGCTTCTATATCTGAAATGCCTATCTTCACCTATTTTTAAAATGCCAATCGGCAACTATATCTGAAATGCCTATCGGCACCTATATCTGAAATGCCTATCGGCACCAATTTTTGAAATGCCTATCGGAAACTACATCTAAAATGCCTATCAGCACCTATATTTGAAATGCCTATCGGCAACCATATCTGGAATGCCTATCGGCACCTATATTTGAAATGCCTATCGGCTTCTATATCTGAAATGCCTACCGGCACCTATTTTTAAAATGCCAATCGGCAACTATATCTGAAATGCCTATCGCCACCTATATCTGAAATGCCTATCGGCACCTATTTTTGAAATGCCTATCGGAAACCACATCTGAAATGCCTATCAGCACCTATATTTAAAATGCCTATCGGCAACCATATCTGAAATGCCTATCGACACCTATATTTGAAATACCTATCGACTTCTATATCTGAAACGCCTATCCGCACCTATTTTTAAAATGCCAATCGGCAACTATATCTGAAATGCCTATCGGCACCTATATTTGAAATGCCTATCGGCAACCATATCTGAAATGCCTATCGACACCTATATTTGAAATACCTATCGGCTTCTATATCTGAAATGCCTATCGGCACCTATTTTTAAAATGCCAATCGGCAACTATATCTAAAATGCTTATCGGCACCTATATCTGAAATGCCTATCGGCACCAATTTTTGAAATGCCTATCGGAAACTACATCTGAAATGGCTATCAGCACCTATATTTGAAATGCCTATCGGCAACCATATCTGGAATGCCTATCGGCACCTATTTTTGAAATGCCTATCGGAAACTACATCTAAAATGCCTATCAGCACCAATATTTGAAATGCCTATCGGCAACCATATCTGAAATGCCTATCGACACCTATATTTGAAATACCTACCGGCTTCTATATCTGAAATGCCTATCGGCACCTATTTTTAAAATGCCAATCGGCAACTATATCTGAAATGCCTATCGGCACCTATATCTGAAATGCCTATCGGCACCAATTTTTGAAATGCCTATCGGAAACTACATCTGAAATGCCTATCAGCACCTATATTTGAAATGCCTATCGGCAACCATATCTGGAATGCCTATCAGCACCTATATTGGAAATGCCTATCGACTTCTATATCTGAAATGCCTATCGGCACCTATTTTTAAAATGCCAATCGGCAACTATATCTGAAATGCCTATCGGCACCTATATCTGAAATGCCTATCGGCACCTATTTTTGAAATGCCTATCGGAAACTACATCTGAAATGCATATCAGCACCTATATTTGAAATGCCTATCGGCAACCATATCTGGAATGCCTATCGGCACCTATATTTAAAATGCCTATCGGCTTCTATATCTGAAATGCCTATCGGCACCTATTTTTAAAATGCCAATCGGCACCTAAATCCGAAATGCCTTTCGGCATTTATATCTGAAATGCCTATCGACACCTATATTTGAAATGCCTATCGGCACATATATTTTAAATGCCTATCGGCAACTATATCTGATATGCCTATCGGCACCTATATCTGAAATGCCTATCGGCTTCTATATCTGAAATGCCTTTCGGCACCTATTTATAAAATGCCAATCGGCAACTATATCTGAAATGCCTATCGGCAACTATATATCTGAAATGCCTATCGGCACCTATTTTTGAAATGCCTATCGGAAACCACATCTGAAATGCCTATCAGCACCTATATTTGAAATGCCTATCGGCAACCATATCTGAAATGCCTATCGACACCTATATTTGAAATACCTATCGGCTTCTATATCTGAAATGCCTATCGGCACCTATTTTAAAAATGCCAATCGGCAACTATATCTGAAATGCCTATCGGCACCTATATCTGAAATGCCTATCGGCACCAATTTTTGAAATGCCTATCGGAAACCACATCTAAAATGCCTATCAGCACCTATATTTGAAATGCCTATCGGCAACCATATCTGGAATGCTTATCGGCACCTATATTTGAAATGCCTATCGGCTTCTATATCTGAAATGCCTTTCGGCACCTATTTTTAAAATGCCAATCGGCAACTATATCTGAAATGCCTATCGGCATCTATATATCTGAAATGCCTATCGGCACATATTTTTGAAATGCCTATCGGAAACCACATCTGAAATGCCTATCAGCACCTATATTTGAAATGCCTATCGGCAACCATATCTGAAATGCCTATCGACACCTATATTTGATATACCTATTGGCTTCTATATCTGAAATGCCTATCGGCACCTATTCTAAAAATGCCAATCGGCAACTATATCTGAAATGCCTATCGGCACCTATATCTGAAATGCCTATCGGCACCAATTTTTGAAATGCCTATCGGAAACTACATCTGAAATGGCTATCAGCACCTATATTTGAAATGCCTATCGGCAACCATATCTGGAATGCCTATCGGCACCTATATTTGAAATGCCTATCGGCTTCTATATCTGAAATGCCTATCGGCACCTACTTTTAAAATGCCAATCGGCTACTATATCTGAAATGCCTATCGGCACCTATATCTGAAATGCCTATCGGCGCCTATTTTTGAAATGCCTATCGGAAACTACATCTGAAATGGCTATCAGCACCTATATTTGAAATGCCTATCGGCAACCATATCTGGAATGCCTATCGGCACCTATATTTGTAATGCCTATCGGCACCTATATCTGAAATGCCTATCGGCACCTATTTTTGAAATGCCTATCGGAAACTACATCTAAAATGCCTATCAGCACCAATATTTAAAATGCCTATCGGCAACCATATCTGAAATGCCTATCGACACCTATATTTGAAATACCTATCGGCTTCTATATCCGAAATGCCTATCGGCACCTATTTTTAAAATGCCAATCGGCAACTATACATGAAGTGCCTATCGGCACCTATATCTGAAATGCCTATCGGCACCTATTTTTGAAATTCCTTCGGAAACTACATCTGAAATGCCTATCTGCTCCTATATTTGAAATGCCTATCGGCAACCATATCTGAAATGCCTATCGACACCTATATTTGAAATACCTATCGGTTTCTATATCTGAAATGCCTATCGGCACCTATTTTTAAAATGCCAATCGGCAACTATATCTGAAGTGCCTATCGGCACCTATTTTTATAATACCAATCGGCAACTATATCTGAAATGCCTATCGGCACCTATATCTGAAATGCCTATCGGCACCAATTTTTGAAATGCCTATCGGAAACTACATTTGAAATGCCTATCAGCACCTATATTTGAAATGCCTATCGGCGACCATATCTGGAATGCCTATCAGCACCTATATTTGAAATGCCTATCGGCTTCTATATCTGAAATGCCTATCGGCACCTATTTTTAAAATGCCAATCGGCAACTATATCTGAAATGCCTATCGGCACCTATATCTGAAATGCCTATCGGCACTTATTTTTGAAATGCCTATCGGAAACTACATCTGAAATGCCTATCAGCACCTATATTTGAAATGCCTATCGGCAACCATATCTGGAATGCCTTACGGCACATATATTTGAAATGCCTATCGGCTTCTATATCTAAAATGCCTATCGGCACCTATTTTTAAAATGCCAATCGGCAACTATACATGAAGTGCCTATCGGCACCTATATCTGAAATGCCTATCGGCACCTATTTTTGAAATTCCTTCGGAAACTACATCTGAAATGCCTATCTGCTCCTATATTTGAAATGCCTATCGGCAACCATATCTGAAATGCCTATCGACACCTATATTTGAAATACCTATCGGCTTTTATATCTGAAATGCCTATCGGCACCTGTTTTTAAAATGCTAATCGGCAACTATATCTAAAATGCCTATCGGCACCTATATCTGAAATGCCTATCGGCATCAATTTTTGAAATGCCTATCGGAAACAACATCTAAAATGCCTATCAGCACCTATATTTGAAATGCCTATCGGCAACCATATCTGGAATGGCTATCGGCACCTATATTTGAAATGCATATCGGCTTCTATATCTGAAATGCCTATCGGCACCTATTTTTAAAATGCCAATTGGCAACTATATCTGAAATGCCTATCGGCACCTATATCTGAAATGCCTATCGGCACCTATTTTTGAAATGCCAATCGGCAACTATATCTGAAATGCCTATCGGCACCTATATTTGAAATGCCTATCGGCAACCATATCTGAAATGCCTATCGACACCTATATTTGAAATACCTATCGGCTTCTATATCTGAAATGCCTATCGGCACCTATTTTTAAAATGCCAATCGGCAACTATATCTAAAATGCTTATCGGCACCTATATCTGAAATGCCTATCGGCACCAATTTTTGAAATGCCTATCGGAAACTACATCTGAAATGGCTATCAGCACCTATATTTGAAATGCCTATCGGCAACCATATCTGGAATGCCTATCGGCACCTATATTTGAAATGCCTATCGGCTTCTATATATGAAATGCCTATCGGCACCTATTTTTAAAATGCCAATCGGCTACTATATCTGAAATGCCTATCGGCACCTATATCTGAAATGCCTATCGGCACCTATTTTTGAAATGCCTATCGGAAACTACATCTGAAATGCCTATAAGCACCTATATTTGAAATGCCTATCGGCAACCATATCTGGAATGCCTATCGGCACCTATATTTGAAATGCCTATCGGCTTCTATATCTGAAATGCCTATCGGCACCTATTTTTAAAATGCCAATCGGCTACTATATCTGGAATGCCTATCGGCACCTATATCTGAAATGCCTTTCGGCACCTATTTTTGAAATGCCTATCGGAAACTACATCTGAAATGCCTATAAGCACCTATATTTGAAATAGCTATCGGCAACTATATCTGGAATGCCTATCGGCACCTATATTTGTAATGCCTATCGGCACCTATATCTAAAATGCCTATCGGCACCTATTTTTGAAATGCCTATCGGAAACTACATCTTAAATGCCTATTAGCACAAATATTTGAAATGCCTATCGGCAACCATATCTGAAATGCCTATCGACACCTATATTTGAAATACCTATCGGCTTCTATATCCGAAATGCCTATCGGCACATATTTTTAAAATGCCAATCGGCAACTTTATCTGAAATGCCTATCGGCACCTATATCTGAAATGCCTATCGGCACCAATTTTTGAAATGCCTATCGGAAACTACATCTGAAATGCCTATCAACACCTATATTTGAAATGCCTATCGGCAACCATATCTGGAATGCCTATCAGCACCTATATTTGAAATGCCTATCGGCTTCTAAATCTGAAATGTCTATGGACACTTATTTTTAAAATGCCAATCGGCAACTATATCTGAAATGCCTATCGGCACCTATATCTGAAATGCCTATCGGCACCTTTTTTTGAAATGCCTATCGGAAACTACATCTGAAATGCCTATCAGCACCTATATTTGAAATGCCTATCGGCAACCATATCTGGAATGCCTATCGGCACCTATATTTTAAATGCATATCGGCTTCTATATCTGAAATGTCTATCGACACCTATTTTTAAAATGCCAATCGGCAACTATATCTGAAATGCCTATCGGCACCTATATCTGAAATGCCTATCGGCACCTATTTTTGAAATGCCTATCGGAAACCACATCTGAAATGCCTATCAGCACCTATATTTGAAATGCCTATCGGCAACCATATCTGAAATGCCTATCGACACCTATATTTGAAGTACCTATCGGCTTCTATATCTGAAATGCCTATCGGCACCTATTTTTAAAATGCCAATCGGCAACTATATCTAAAATGCCTATCGGCACCTATATCTGAAATGCCTATCGGCACCAATTTTTGAAATGCCTATCGGAAACTACATCTGAAATGGCAATCAGCACCTATATTTGAAATGCCTATCGGCAACCATATCTGGAATGCCTATCGGCACCTATTTTTGAAATGCCTATCGGAAACTACATCTAAAATGCCTATCAGCACCAATATTTGAAATGCCTATCGGCAACCATATCTGAAATGCCTATCGACACCTATATTTGAAATACCTATCGGCTTCTATATCTGAAATGCCTATCGGCACCTATTTTTAAAATGCCAATCGGCAACTATATCGGAAATGCCTATCGGCACCTATATCTGAAATGCCTATCGACACCAATTTTTGAAATGCCTATCGGAAACTACATCTGAAATGGCTATCAGCACCTATATTTGAAATGCCTATCGGCAACCATATCTGGAATGCCTATCAGCACCTATATTGGAAATGCCTATCGGCTTCTATATCTGAAATGCCTATCGGCACCTATTTTTAAAATGCCAATCGGCACCTATATCCGAAATGCCTTTCGGCATTTATATCTGAAATGCCTATCGACACCTATATTTGAAATGCCTATCGGCACCTATATTTTAAATGCCTATCGGCAACTATATCTGATATGCCTATCGGCACCTATATCTGAAATGCCTATCGGCTTCTATATCTGAAATGCCTTTCGGCACCTATTTTTAAAATGCCAATCGGCAACTATATCTGAAATGCCTATCGGCACCTATATATCTGAAATGCCTATCGGCACCTATTTTTGAAATGCCTATCGGAAACCACATCTGAAATGCCTATCAGCACCTATATTTGAAATGCCTATCGGCAACCATATCTGAAATGCCTATCGACACCTATATTTGAAATACCTTTTGGCTTCTATATCTGAAATGCCTATCGGCACCTATTTTTAAAAAGCCAATCGGCAACTATATCTGAAATGCCTATCGGCACCTATATCTGAAATGCCTATCGGCACCAATTTTTGAAATGCCTATCTGAAACTACATCTGAAATGCCTATCAGCACCTATATTTGAAATGCCTATCGGCAACCATATCTGGAATGCCTATCAGCACCTATATTGGAAATGCCTTACGGCTTCTATATCTGAAATGCCTATCGGCACCTATTTTTAAAATGCCAATCGGCAACTATATCTGAAATGCCTATCGGCACCTATATCTGAAATGCCTATCGGCACCTATTTTTGAAATGCCTATCGGAAACTACATCTGAAATGCATGTCAGCACCTATATTTGAAATGCCTATCGGCAAACATATCTGGAATGCCTATCGGCACCTATATTTAAAATGCCTATCGGCTTCTATATCTGAAATGCCTATCGGCACCTATTTTTAAAATGCCAATCGGCACCTATATCCGAAATGCCTTTCGGCATTTATATCTGAAATGCCTATCGACAACTATATTTGAAATGCCTATCGGCACCTATATTTTAAATGCCTATCGGCAACTATATCTGATATGCCTATCGGCACCTATATCTGAAATGCCTATCGGCTTCTATATCTGAAATGCCTTTCGGCACCTATTTTTAAAATGCCAATCGGCAACTATATCTGAAATGCCTATCGGCACCTATATATCTGAAATGCCTATCGGCACCTATTTTTGAAATGCCTATCGGAAACCACATCTGAAATGCCTATCAGCACCTATATTTGAAATGCCTATCGGCAACCATATCTGAAATGCCTATCGACACCTATATTTGAAATACCTATCGGCTTCTATATCTGAAATGCCTATCGGCACCTATTTTAAAAATGCCAATCGGCAACTATATCTGAAATGCCTATCGGCACCTATATCTGAAATGGCTATCGGCACCAATTTTTGAAATGCCTATCGGAAACCACATCTGAAATGCCTATCAGCACCTATATTTGAAATGCCTATCGGCAACCATATCTGGAATGCTTATCGGCACCTATATTTGAAATGCCTATCGGCTTCTATTTCTGAAATGCCTTTCGGCACCTATTTTTAAAATGCCAATCGGCAACTATATCTGAAATGCCTATCGGCACCTATATATCTGAAATGCCTATCGGCACCTATTTTTGAAATGCCTATCGGAAACCACATCTGAAATGCCTATCAGCACCTATATTTGAAATGCCTATCGGCAACCATATCTGAAATGCCTATCGACACCTATATTTGAAATACCTATTGGCTTCTATATCTGAAATGCCTAGCGGCACCTATTTTAAAAATGCCAATCGGCAACTATATCTGAAATGCCTATCGGCACCTATATCTGAAATGCCTATCGGCACCAATTTTTGAAATGCCTATCGGAAACTACATCTGAAATGGTTATCAGCACCTATATTTGAAATGCCTATCGGCAACCATATCTGGATTGCCTATCGGCACCTATATTTGAAATGCCTATCGGCTTCTATATCTGAAATGCCTATCGACACCTATATTTGAAATACCTATTGGCTTCTATATCTGAAATGCCTATCAGCACCTATTTTAAAAATGCCAATCGGCAACTATATCTGAAATGCCTATCGGCACCTATATCTGAAATGCCTATCGGCACCAATTTTTAAAATGCCTATCGGAAACTACATCTGAAATGGCTATCAGCACCTATATTTGAAATGCCTATCGGCAACCATATCTGGAATGCCTATCGGCACCTATTTTTGAAATGCCTATCGGCTTCTATATCTGAAATGCCTATCGGCACCTACTTTTAAAATGCCAATCGGCTACTATATCTGAAATGCCTATCGGCACCTATATCTGAAATGCCTATCGGCGCCTATTTTTGAAATGCCTATCGGAAACTACATCTGAAATGCCTATAAGCACCTATATTTCAAATGCCTATCGGCAACCATATCTGGAATGCCTATCGGCACCTATATTTGTAATGCCTATCGGCACCTATATCTGAAATGCCTATCGGCACCTATTTTTGAAATGCCTATCGGAAACTACATCTAAAATGCCTATCAGCACCAATATTTGAAATGCCTATCGGCAACCATATCTGAAATGCCTATCGACACCTATATTTGAAATACCTATCGGCTTCTATATCCGAAATGCCTATCGGCACCTATTTTGAAAATGCCAATCGGCAACTTTATCTGAAATGCCTATCGGCACCTATATCTGAAATGCCTATCGGCACCAATTTTTGAAATGCCTATCGGAAACTATATCTGAAATGCCTATCAACACCTATATTTGAAATGCCTATCGGCAACCATATCTGGAATGCCTATCAGCACCTATATTTGAAATGCCTATCGGCTTCTATATCTGAAATGTCTATGGACACCTATTTTTAAAATGCCAATCGGCAACTATATCTGAAATGCCTATCGGCACCTATATCTGAAATGCCTATCGACACCTTTTTTTGAAATGCCTACCGGAAACTACATCTGAAATGCCTATCAGCACCTATATTTGAAATGCCTATCGGCAACCATATCTGGAATGCCTATCGGCACCTATATTTTAAATGCCTATCGGCTTCTCTATCTGAAATGTCTATCGACACCTATTTTTAAAATGCCAATCGGCAACTATATCTGAAATGCCTATCGGTACCTATATCTGAAATGCCTATCGGCACCTATTTTTGAAATGCCTATCGGAAACGACATCTGAAATGCCTATCAGCACCTATATTTGAAATGCCTATCGGCAACCATATCTGAAATGCCTATCGACACCTATATTTGAAATACCTATCGGCTTCTATATCTGAAATGCCTATCGGCACCTATTTTTAAAATGCCAATCGGCAACTATATCTAAAATGCCTATCGGCACCTATATCTAAAATGCCTATCGGCACCAATTTTTGAAATGCCTATCGGAAACTACATCTGAAATGGCTATCAGCACCTATATTTGAAATGCCTATCGGCAACCATATCTGGAATGCCTATCGGCACCTATTTTTGAAATGCCTATCGGAAAATGCATCTAAAATGCCTATCAGCACCAATATTTGAAATGCCTATCGGCAACCATATCTGGAATGCCTATCAGCACCTATATTTGAAATGCCTATCGGCTTCTATATCTAAAATGCCTATCGGCACCTATTTTTAAAATGCCAATCGGCAACTATATCTGAAATGCCTATCGGCACC
>JAVRKA010000881.1:0-43416 GCA_034508555.1 Venustoraphidia nigricollis | reverse complement strand
TGAAATGCCTATCGACACCTATATCTGAAACGCCTATCGACACCTATATCTGAAATGCCTATGGACACCTATATCTGAAATGCCTATCGACACCTATATCTGAAATGCCTATCGACACCTATATCTGAAATGCCTATCGACACCTATTTTTGAAATGCCTATCGGAATCTACATCTGAAATGCCTATCAGCACCTATATTTGAAATGCCTATCGGCAACCATATCTGGAATGCCTATCGGCACCTATATTTAAAATGCCTATCGGCTTCTATATCTGAAATGCCTATCGGCACCTATTTTTAAAATGCCAATCGGCAACTATATCTGAAATGCCTATCGGCACCTATATCTGAAATGCCTATCGACACCTATATCTGAAATGCCTATCGACACCTATATCTGAAATGCCTATCGACACCTATATCTGAAATGCCTATCGAAACCTATATCTGAAATGCCTATCGACACCTATATCTAAAATGCCTATCGACACCTATATCTGAAATGCCTATCGACACCTATATCTGAAATGCCTATCGACACCTATTTTTGAAATGCCTATCGGAAACTACATTTGAAATGCCTATCAGCACCTATATTTGAAATGCCTATCGGCAAATATATCTGGAATGCCTATCGGCACCTATATTTGAAATGCCTATCGGCTTCTATATCTGAAATGCCTATCGGCACATATTTTTAAAATGCCAATCGGCAACTATATCTGAAATGCCTATCGGCACCTATATCTGAAATGCCTATCGACACCTATTTTTGAAATGCCTATCGGAGACTACATCTGAAATGCCTATCAGCACCTATATTTGAAATGCCTATCGGCAACCATATCTGGAATGCCTATCAGCACCTATATTTGAAATGCCTATCGGCTTCTATATCTGAAATGCCTATCGGCACCTATTTTTAAAATGCCAATCGGCAACTATATCTGAAATGCCTATCGGCACCTATATCTGAAATGCCTATCGACACCTATATCTGAAATGCCTATCGACACCTATATCTGAAATGCCTATCGACACCTATATCTGAAATGACTATCGACACCTATATCTGAAATGCCTATCGACACCTATATCTGAAATGCCTATCGACACCTATATCTGAAATGCCTATCGACACCTATATCTGAAATGCCTATCGACACCTATTTTTGAAATGCCTATCGGAAACTACATCTGAAATGCCTATCAGCACCTATATTTGAAATGCCTATCGGCAACCATATCTGGAATGCCAATCAGCACCTATATTTGAAATGCCTATCGGCTTCTATATCTGAAATGCCTATCGGCACCTATTTTTAAAATGCCAATCGGCAACTATATCTGAAATGCCTATCGGCACCTATATCTGAAATGCCTATCGACACCTATATCTGAAATGCCTATCGACACCTATATCTGAAATGCCTATCGACACCTATATCTGAAATGCCTATCGACACCTATATCTGAAATGCCTATTGACACCTATATCTGAAATGCCTATCGACACCTATATCTGAAATGCCTATCGACACCTATATCTGAAATGCCCATCGACACCTATTTTTGAAATGCCTATCGGAAACTACATCTGAAATGCCTATCAGCACCTATATATGAAATGCCTATCGGCAACCATATCTGGAATGCCTATCGGCACCTATATTTGAAATGCCTATCGGCTTCTATATCTGAAATGCCTATCGGCACCTATTTTTAAAATGCCAATCGGCAACTATATCTGAAATGCCTATCGGCACCTATATCTGAAATGCCTATCGACACCTATATCTGAAATGCCTATCGACACCTATATCTGAAATGCCTATCGACACCTATATCTGAAACGCCTATCGACACCTATATCTGAAATGCCTATGGACACCTATATCTGAAATGCCTATCGACACCTATATCTGAAATGCCTATCGACACCTATATCTGAAATGCCTATCGACACCTATTTTTGAAATGCCTATCGGAAACTACATCTGAAATGCCTATCAGCACCTATATTTGAAATGCCTATCGGCAACCATATCTGGAATGCCTATCGGCACCTATATTTAAAATGCCTATCGGCTTCTATATCTGAAATGCCTATCGGCACCCATTTTTAAAATGCCAATCGGCAACTATATCTGAAATGCCTATCGGCACCTATATCTGAAATGCCTATCGACACCTATATCTGAAATGCCTATCGACACCTATATCTGAAATGCCTATCGACACCTATATCTGAAATGCCTATCGACACCTATATCTGAAATGCCTATCGACACCTATATCTGAAATGCCTATCGACACCTATATCTGAAATGCCTATCGACACCTATATCTGAAATGCCTATCGACACCTATTTTTGAAATGCCTATCGGAAACTACATCTGAAATGCCTATCAGCACCTATATTTGAAATGCCTATCGGCAACCATATTTGGAATGCCTATCGGCACCGATATTTGAAATGCCTATCGGCTTCTATATCTGAAATGCCTATCGGCACCTATTTTTAAAATGCCAATCGGCAACTATATCTGAAATGCCTATCGGCACTTATATCTGAAATGCCTATCGACACCTATATCTGAAATGCCTATCGACACCTATATCTGAAATGCCTATCTGCACCTATATCTGAAATGCCTATCGACACCTATATCTGAAATGCCTATCGACACCTATATCTGAAATGCCTATCGACACCTATATCTGAAACGCCTATCGACACCTATATCTGAAATGCCTATCGACACCTATATCTGAAATGCCTATCGACACCTATTTTTGAAATGCCTATCGGAAACTACATCTGAAATGCCTATCAGCACCTATATTTGAAATGAATATCGGCAACCATATCTGGAATGCCTATCGGCACCGATATTTGAAATGCGTATCGGCTTCTATATCTGAAATGCCTATCGGCACCTATTTTTAAAATGCCAATCGGCAACTATATCTGAAATGCCTATCGGCACCTATATCTGAAATGCCTATCGACACCTATATCTGAAATGCCTATCGACACCTATATCTGAAATGCCTATCGACACCTATATCTGAAATGCCTATCGACACCTATATCTGAAATGCCTATCGACACCTATATTTGAAATGCCTATCGACACCTATATCTGAAATGCCTATCGACACCTATATCTGAAATGCCTATCGACACCTATATCTGAAATGCCTATCGACACCTATTTTTGAAATGCCTATCGGAAACTACATCTGAAATGCCTATCAGCACCTATATTTGAAATGCCTATCGACAACCATATCTGGAATGCCTATCGGCACCTATATTTGAAATGCCTATCGGCTTCTATATCTGAAATGCCTATCGGCACCTATTTTTAAAATGCCAATCGGCAACTATATCTGAAAGGCCTATCGGCACCTATATCTGAAATGCCTATCGACACCTATATCTGAAATGCCTATCGACACCTATATCTGAAATGCCTATCGACACCTATATCTGAAATGCCTATCGCCACCTATATCTGAAATGCCTATCGACACTTATATCTGAAATGCCTATCGACACCTATTTTTGAAATGCCTATCGAAAACTACATCTGAAATGCCTATCAGCACCTATATTTGAAATGCCTATCGGCAACCATATCTGGAATGCCTATCGGAACCTATATTTGAAATGCCTATCGGCTTCTATATCTAAAATGCCTATCGGCACCTATTTTTAAAATGCCAATCGGCAACTATATCTGAAATGCCTATCGGCACCTATATCTGAAATGCCTATCGACACCTGTATCTGAAATGCCATTCGACACCTATATCTGAAATGCCTATCGACACCTATATCTGAAATGCCTATCGACACCTATATCTGAAAAGCCTATCGACACTTGTATCTGAAATGCCTATCGACACCTATATCTGAAATGCCATTCGACACCTATATCTGAAATGCCTATCGACACCTATATCTGAAATGCCTATCGACACCTATATCTGAAATGCCTATCGACACCTATATCTGAAATGCCTATCGACACCTATATCTGAAATGCTTATCGACACCTATATCTGAAATGCCTATCGACACCTATATCTGAAATGCCTATCGACACCTATTTTTGAAATGCCTATCGGAGACTACATCTGAAATGCCTCTCAGCACCTATATTTGAAATGCCTATCGGCAACCATATCTGGAATGCCTATCGGCACCTATATTTGAAATGCCTATCGGCTTCTATATCTGAAATGCCTATCGGCACCTATTTTTAAAATGCCAATCGGCAACTATATCTGAAATGCCTATCGGCACCTATATCTGAAAATGCCTATCGACACCTATATCTGAAATGCCTATCGACACCTATATCTGAAATGCCTATCGACACCTACATCTGAAATGCCTATCGACACCTATATCTGAAATGCCTATCGACACCTATATCTGAAATGCCTATCGACACCTATATCTGAAATGCCTATCGACACCTATATCTGAAATGCCTATCGACACCTATTTTTGAAATGCCTATCGGAAACTACATCTGAAATGCCTATCAGCACCTATATTTGAAATGCCTATCGGCAACCATATCTGGAATGCCTATCGGCACTTATATTTAAAATGCCTATCGGCTTCTATATCTGAAATGCCTATCGGCACCTATTTTTAAAATGCCAATCGGCAACTATATCTGAAATGCCTATCGGCACCTATATCTGAAATGCCTATCGACACCTATATCTGAAATGCCTATCGACACCTATATCTGAAATGCCTATCGACACCTATATCTGAAATGCCTATCGACACCTATATCTGAAATGCCTATCGACACCTATATCTGAAATGCCTATCGACACCTATATCTGAAATGCCTATCGACACCTATATCTGAAATGCCTATCGACACCTATTTTTGAAATGCCTATCGGAAACTACATCTGAAATGCCTATCAGCACCTATATTTGAAATGCCTATCGGCAACCATATCTGGAATGCCTATCGGCACCGATATTTGAAATGCCTATCGGCTTCTATATCTGAAATGCCTATCGGCACCTATTTTTAAAATGCCAATCGGCAACTATATCTGAAATGCCTATCGGCACCTATATCTGAAATGCCTATCCACACCTATATCTGAAATGCCTATCGACACCTATATCTGAAATGCCTATCTGCACCTATATCTGAAATGCCTATCGACACCTATATCTGAAATGCCTATCGACACCTATATCTGAAATGCCTATCGACACCTATATCTGAAATGCCTATCGACACCTATATCTGAAATGCCTATCGACACCTATATCTGAAATGCCTATCGACACCTATATCTGAAATGCCTATCGACACCTATTTTTGAAATGCCTATCGGAATCTACATCTGAAATGCCTATCAGCACCTATATTTGAAATGCCTATCGGCAACCATACTGGAATGCCTATCGGCACCTATATTTGAAATGCCTATCGGCTTCTATATCTGAAATGCCTATCGGCACCTATTTTTAAAATGCCAATCGGCAACTATATCTGAAATGCCTATCGGCACCTATATCTGAAATGCCTATCGACACCTATATCTGAAATGCCTATCGACACCTATATCTGAAATGCCTATCGACACCTATATCTGAAATGCCTATCGACACCTATATCTGAAATGCCTATCGACACCTATATCTGAAATGCCTATCGACACCTATATCTGAAATGCCTATCGACACCTATATCTGAAATGCCTATCGACACCTATTTTTGAAATGCCTATCGGAAACTACATCTGAAATGCCTATCAGCACCTATATTTGAAATGCCTATCGGCAACCATATCTGGAATGCCTATCGGCACCTATATTTGAAATGCCTATCGGCTTCTATATCTGAAATGCCTATCGGCACCTATTTTTAAAATGCCAATCGGCAACTATATCTGAAATGCCTATCGGCACCTATATCTGAAATGCCTATCGACACCTATATCTGAAATGCCTATCGACACCTATATCTGAAATGCCATTCGACACCTATATCTGAAATGCCTATCGACACCTATATCTGAAATGCCTATCGACACCTATATCTGAAATGCCTATCGACACCTATATCTGAAATGCCTATCGACACCTATATCTGAAATGCCTATCGACACCTATATCTGAAATGCCTATCGACACCTATATCTGAAATGCCTATTGACACCTATTTTTGAAATGCCTATCGGAGACTACATCTGAAATGCCTATCAGCACCTATATTTGAAATGCCTATCGGCAACCATATCTGGAATGCCTATCGGCACCTATATTTGAAATGCCTATCGGCTTCGATATCTGAAATGCCTATCGGCACCTATTTTTAAAATGCCAATCGGCAACTATATCTGAAATGCCTATCGGCACCTATATCTGAAATGCCTATCGACACCTATATCTGAAATGCCTATCGACACCTATATCTGAAATGCCTATCGACACCTATATCTGAAATGCCTATCGACACCTATATCTGAAATGCCTATCGACACCTATATCTAAAATGCCTATCGACACCTATATCTGAAATGCCTATCGACACCTATATCTGAAATGCCTATCGACACCTATTTTTGAAATGCCTATCGGAAACTACATCTGAAATGCCTATCAGCACCTATATTTGAAATGCCTATCGGCAAATATATCTGGAATGCCTATCGGCACCTATATTTGAAATGCCTATCGGCTTCTATATCTGAAATGCCTATCGGCACATATTTTTAAAATGCCAATCGGCAACTATATCTGAAATGCCTATCGGCACCTATATCTGAAATGCCTATCGACACCTATTTTTGAAATGCCTATCGGAGACTACATCTGAAATGCCTATCAGCACCTATATTTGAAATGCCTATCGGCAACCATATCTGGAATGCCTATCAGCACCTATATTTGAAATGCCTATCGGCTTCTATATCTGAAATGCCTATCGGCACCTATTTTTAAAATGCCAATCGGCAACTATATCTGAAATGCCTATCGGCACCTATATCTGAAATGCCTATAGACACCTATATCTGAAATGCCTATCGACACCTATATCTGAAATGCCTATCGACACCTATATCTGAAATGACTATCGACACCTATATCTGAAATGCCTATTGACACCTATATCTGAAATGCCTATCGACACCTATATCTGAAATGCCTATCGACACCTATATCTGAAATGCCTATCGACACCTATATCTGAAATGCCTATCGACACCTATATCTGAAATGCCTATCGACACCTATATCTGAAATGCCTATCGACACCTATATCTGAAATGCCTATCAACACCTATATCTGAAATGCCTATTGACACCTATATCTGAAATGCCTATCGACACCTATATCTGAAATGCCTATCGACACCTATATCTGAAATGCCCATCGACACCTATTTTTGAAATGCCTATCGGAAACTACATCTGAAATGCCTATCAGCACCTATATATGAAATGCCTATCGGCAACCATATCTGGAATGCCTATCGGCACCTATATTTGAAATGCCTATCGGCTTCTATATCTGAAATGCCTATCGGCACCTATTTTTAAAATGCCAATCGGCAACTATATCTGAAATGCCTATCGGCCCCTATATCTGAAATGCCTATCGACACCTATATCTGAAATGCCTATCGACACCTATATCTGAAATGCCTATCGACACCTATATCTGAAACGCCTATCGACACCTATATCTGAAATGCCTATGGACACCTATATCTGAAATGCCTATCGACACCTATATCTGAAATGCCTATCGACACCTATATCTGAAATGCCTATCGACACCTATTTTTGAAATGCCTATCGGAATCTACATCTGAAATGCCTATCAGCACCTATATTTGAAATGCCTATCGGCAACCTTATCTGGAATGCCTATCGGCACCTATATTTAAAATGCCTATCGGCTTCTATATCTGAAATGCCTATCGGCACCTATTTTTAAAATGCCAATCGGCAACTATATCTGAAATGCCTATCGGCACCTATATCTGAAATGCCTATCGACACCTATATCTGAAATGCCTATCGACACCTATATCTGAAATGCCTATCGACACCTATATCTGAAATGCCTATCGAAACCTATATCTGAAATGCCTATCGACACCTATATCTAAAATGCCTATCGACACCTATATCTGAAATGCCTATCGACACCTATATCTGAAATGCCTATCGACACCTATTTTTGAAATGCCTATCGGAAACTACATCTGAAATGCCTATCAGCACCTATATTTGAAATGCCTATCGGCAAATATATCTGGAATGCCTATCGGCACCTATATTTGAAATGCCTATCGGCTTCTATATCTGAAATGCCTATCGGCACATATTTTTAAAATGCCAATCGGCAACTATATCTGAAATGCCTATCGGCACCTATATCTGAAATGCCTATCGACACCTATTTTTGAAATGCCTATCGGAGACTACATCTGAAATGCCTATCAGCACCTATATTTGAAATGCCTATCGGCAACCATATCTGGAATGCCTATCAGCACCTATATTTGAAATGCCTATCGGCTTCTATATCTGAAATGCCTATCGGCACCTATTTTTAAAATGCCAATCGGCAACTATATCTGAAATGCCTATCGGCACCTATATCTGAAATGCCTATCGACACCTATATCTGAAATGCCTATCGACACCTATATCTGAAATGACTATCGACACCTATATCTGAAATGCCTATCGACACCTATATCTGAAATGCCTATCGACACCTATATCTGAAATGCCTATCGACACCTATATCTGAAATGCCTATCGACACCTATTTTTGAAATGCCTATCGGAAACTACATCTGAAATGCCTATCAGCACCTATATTTGAAATGCCTATCGGCAACCATATCTGGAATGCCTATCAGCACCTATATTTGAAATGCCTATCGGCTTCTATATCTGAAATGCCTATCGGCACCTATTTTTAAAATGCCAATCGGCAACTATATCTGAAATGCCTATCGGCACCTATATCTGAAATGCCTATCGACACCTATATCTGAAATGCCTATCGACACCTATATCTGAAATGCCTATCGACACCTATATCTGAAATGCCTATCGACACCTATATCTGAAATGCCTATTGACACCTATATCTGAAATGCCTATCGACACCTATATCTGAAATGCCTATCGACACCTATATCTGAAATGCCCATCGACACCTATTTTTGAAATGCCTATCGGAAACTACATCTGAAATGCCTATCAGCACCTATATATGAAATGCCTATCGGCAACCATATCTGGAATGCCTATCGGCACCTATATTTGAAATGCCTATCGGCTTCTATATCTGAAATGCCTATCGGCACCTATTTTTAAAATGCCAATCGGCAACTATATCTGAAATGCCTATCGGCACCTATATCTGAAATGCCTATCGACACCTATATCTGAAATGCCTATCGACACCTATATCTGAAATGCCTATCGACACCTATATCTGAAACGCCTATCGACACCTATATCTGAAATGCCTATGGACACCTATATCTGAAATGCCTATCGACACCTATATCTGAAATGCCTATCGACACCTATATCTGAAATGCCTATCGACACCTATTTTTGAAATGCCTATCGGAAACTACATCTGAAATGCCTATCAGCACCTATATTTGAAATGCCTATCGGCAACCATATCTGGAATGCCTATCGGCACCTATATTTAAAATGCCTATCGGCTTCTATATCTGAAATGCCTATCGGCACCTATTTTTAAAATGCCAATCGGCAACTATATCTGAAATGCCTATCGGCACCTATATCTGAAATGCCTATCGACACCTATATCTGAAATGCCTATCGACACCTATATCTGAAATGCCTATCGACACCTATATCTGAAATGCCTATCGACACCTATATCTGAAATGCCTATCGACACCTATATCTGAAATGCCTATCGACACCTATATCTGAAATGCCTATCGACACCTATATCTGAAATGCCTATCGACACCTATTTTTGAAATGCCTATCGGAAACTACATCTGAAATGCCTATCAGCACCTATATTTGAAATGCCTATCGGCAACCATATTTGGAATGCCTATCGGCACCGATATTTGAAATGCCTATCGGCTTCTATATCTGAAATGCCTATCGGCACCTATTTTTTAAAATGCCAATCGGCAACTATATCTGAAATGCCTATCGGCAACCTATATCTGAAATGCCTATCGACACCTATATCTGAAATGCCTATCGACACCTATATCTGAAATGCCTATCTGCACCTATATCTGAAATGCCTATCGACACCTATATCTGAAATGCCTATCGACACCTATATCTGAAATGCCTATCGACACCTATATCTGAAACGCCTATCGACACCTATATCTGAAATGCCTATCGACACCTATATCTGAAATGCCTATCGACACCTATTTTTGAAATGCCTATCGGAAACTACATCTGAAATGCCTATCAGCACCTATATTTGAAATGCCTATCGGCAACCATATCTGGAATGCCTATCGGCACCTATATTTGAAATGCCTATCGGCTTCTATATCTGAAATGCCTATCGGCACCTATTTTTAAATGCCAATCGGCAACTATATCTGAAATGCCTATCGGCACCTATAACTGAAATGCCTATCGACACCTATATCTGAAATGCCTATCGACACCTATATCTGAAATGCCTATCGACACCTATATCTGAAATGCCTATCGACACCTATATCTGAAATGCCTATCGACACCTATATCTGAAATGCCCTATCGACACTTATATCTGAAATGCCTATCGACACCTATATCTGAAATGCCTATCGACACCTATTTTTGAAATGCCTATCGGAAACTACATCTGAAATGCCTATCAGCACCTATATTTGAAATGCCTATCGGCAACCATATCTGGAATGCCTATCGGGACCTATATTTGAAATGCCTATCGGCTTCTATATCTGAAATGCCTATCGGCACCTATTTTTAAAATGCCAATCGGCAACTATATCTGAAATGCCTATCGGCACCTATATCTGAAATGCCTATCGACACCTATATCTGAAATGCCTATCGACACCTATATCTGAAATGCCTATCGACACCTATATCTGAAATGCCTATCGACACCTATATCTGAAATGCCTATCGACACCTATATCTAAAATGCCTATCGACACCTATATCTGAAATGCCTATCGACACCCATATCTGAAATGCCTATCGACACCTATTTTTGAAATGCCTATCGGAAACTACATCTGAAATGTCTATCAGCACCTATATTTGAAATGCCTATCGACACCTATATCTGAAATGCCTATCGACACCTATATCTGAAATGCCTATTGACACCTATATCTGAAATGCCTATCGACACCTATATCTGAAATGCCTATCGACACCTATATCTGAAATGCCTATCGACACTTATATCTGAAATGCCTATCGACACCTATATCTGAAATGCCTATCGACACCTATATCTGAAATGCCTATCGACACCTATATCTGAAATGCCTATCGACACCTGTTTTTGAAATGCCTATCGAAAACTACATCTGAAATGCCTATCAGCACCTATATTTGAAATGCCTCTCGGCAACCATATCTGGAATGCCTATCGGCACCTATATTTGAAATGCCTATCGGCTTCTATATCTGAAATGCCTATCGGCACCTATTTTTAAAATACCAATCGGCAACTATATCTGAAATGCCTATCGGCACCTATATCTGAAATGCCTATCGACACCTATATCTGAATTGCCTATCGTCACCTATATCTGAAATGCCTATCGACACCTATATCTGAAATGCCTATCGGCACCTATATCTGAAATGCCTATCGACACCTATATCTGAAATGCCTATCGACACCTATACCTGAAATGCCTATCGACACCTATATCTGAAATGCCTATCGACACCTATATCTGAAATGCCTATGGACACCTATATCTGAAATGCCTATCGACACCTATATCTGAAATGCCTATCGACACCTATATCTGAAATGCCTATCGACACCTATTTTTGAAATGCCTATCGGAAACTACATCTGAAATGCCTATCAGCACCTATATTTGAAATGCCTATCGGCAACTATATCTGGAATTCCTATCGGCACCTATATTTGGAATGCCTATCGGCTTCTATATCTGAAATGCCTATCGGCACCTATTTTTAAAATGCCAATCGGCAACTATATCTGAAATGCCTATCGGCACCTATATCTAAAATGCCTATCGACACCTATATCTGAAATGCCTATCGACACCTATATCTGAAATGCCTATCGACACTTATATCTGAAATGCCTATCGACACCTATATCTGAAATGCCTATCGACACCTATATCTGAAATGCCTATCGACACCTATATCTGAAATGCCTATCGACACCTATTTTTGAAATGCCTATCGAAAACTACATCTGAAATGCCTATCAGCACCTATATTTTAAATGCCTATCGGCAACCATATCTGGAATGCCTATCGGCACCTATATTTGAAATGCCTATCGGCTTCTATATCTGAAATGCCTATCGGCACCTATTTTTAAAATACCAATCGGCAACTATATCTGAAATGCCTATCGGCACCTATATCTGAAATGCCTATCGACACCTATATCTGAAATGCCTATCGTCACCTATATCTGAAATGCCTATCGACACCTATATCTGAAATGCCTATCGACACCTATATCTGAAATGCCTATCGACACCTATATCTGAAATGCCTATCGACACCTATATCTGAAATGCCTATTGACACCTATATCTGAAATGCCTATCGACACCTATTTTTGAAATGCCTATCGGAAACTACATCTGAAATGCCTATCAGCACCTATATTTGAAATGCCTATCGGCAACCATATCTGGAATGCCTATCGGCACCTATATTTGAAATGCCTATCGGCTTCTATATCTGAAATGCCTATCGGCACCTATTTTTAAAATGCCAATCGGCAACTATATCTGAAATGCCTATCGGCAATTATATCTGAAATGCCTATCGACACCTATATCTGAAATGCCTATCGACACCTATATCTGAAATGCCTATCGGAAACTACATCTGAAATGCATATCAGCACCTATATTTGAAATGCCTATCGGCAACCATATCTGGAATGCCTATCGGCACCTATATTTGAAATGCCTATCGGCTTCTATATCTGAAATGCCTATCGGCACCTATTTTTAAAATGCAAATCGGCAACTATATCTGAAATGCCTATCGGCACCTATATCTGAAATGCTTATCGACACCTATATCTGAAATGCCTATCGACACCTATATCTGAAATGCCATTCGACACCTATATTTGAAATGCCTATCGACACCTATTTCTGAAATGCCTATCGACACCTATATCTGAAATGCCTATCGACACCTATATCTGAAATGCCTATCGACACCTATATCTGAAATGCCTATCGACACCTATATCTGAAATGCCTATCGACACCTATATCTGAAATGCCTATCGACACTTATTTTTGAAATGCCTATCGGAGACTACATCTGAAATGCCTATCAGCACCTATATTTGAAATGCCTATCGGCAACCATATCTGGAATGCCTATCAGCACCTTTATTTGAAATGCCTATCGGCTTCTATATCTGAAATGCCTATCGGCACCTATTTTTAAAATGCCAGTCGGCAACTATATCTGAAATGCCTATCGACACCTATATCTGAAATGCCTATCGACACCTATATCTGAAATGCCTATCGACACCTATATCTGAAATGCCTATCGACACCTATATCTGAAATGACTATCGACACCTATATCTGAAATGCCTATCGACACCTATATCTGAAATGCCTATCGACACCTATATCTGAAATGCCTATCGACACCTATATCTGAAATGCCTATCGACACCTATTTTTGAAATGCCTATCGGAAACTACATCTGAAATGCCTATCAGCACCTATATTTGAAATGCCTATCGGCAACCATATCTGGAATGCCTATCAGCACCTATATTTGAAATGCCTATCGGCTTCTATATCTGAAATGCCTATCGGCACCTATTTTTAAAATGCCAATCGGCAACTATATCTGAAATGCCTATCGGCACCTATATCTGAAATGCCTATCGACACCTATATCTGAAATGCCTATCGACACCTATATCTGAAATGCCTATCGACACCTATATCTGAAATGCCTATCGACACCTATATCTGAAACGCCTATTGACACCTATATCTGAAATGCCTATCGACACCTATATCTGAAATGCCTATCGACACCTATATCTGAAATGCCCATCGACACCTATTTTTGAAATGCCTATCGGAAACTACATCTGAAATGATGATCAGCACCTATATTTGAAATGCCTATCGGCAACCATATCTGGAATGCCTATCGGCACCTATATTTGAAATGCCTATCGGCTTCTATATCTGAAATGCCTATCGGCACCTATTTTTAAAATGCCAATCGGCAACTATATCTGAAATGCCTATCGGCACCTATATCTGAAATGCCTATCGACACCTATATCTGAAATGCCTATCGACACCTATATCTGAAATGCCTATCGACACCTATATCTGAAATGCCTATCGACACCTATATCTGAAATGCCTATCGACACCTATATCTGAAATGCCTATCGACACCTATATCTGAAATGCCTATCGACACCTATATCTGAAATGCCTATCGACACCTATTTTTGAAATGCCTATCGGAAACTACATCTGAAATGCCTATCAGCACCTATATTTGAAATGCCAATCGGCAACCATATCTGGAATTCCTATCGGCACCTATATTTGGAATGCCTATCAGCTTCTATATCTGAAATGTCTATCGGCACCTATTTTTAAAATGCCAATCGGCAACTATATCTGAAATGCCTATCGGCACCTATATCTGAAATGCCTATCGACACCTATATCTGAAATGCCTATCGTCACCTATATCTGAAATGCCTATCGACACCTATATCTGAAATGCCTATCGACACCTATATCTGAAATGCCTATCGACACCTATATCTGAAATGCCTATCGACACTTATATCTGAAATGCCAATCGACACCTATATCTGAAATGCCTATCGACACCTATTTTTGAAATGCCTATCGGAAACTACATCTGAAATGCCTATAAGCACCTATATTTGAAATGCCTATCGGCAACCATATCTGGAATGCCTATCGGCACCTATATTTGAAATGCCTATCGGCTTCTATATCTGAAATGCCTATCGGCACCTATTTTTAAAATGCCAATCGGCAACTATATCTGAAATGCCTATCGGCACCTATATCTGAAATGCCTATCGACACTTATATCTGAAATGCCTATCGACACCTATATCTGAAATGCCTATCGGAAACTACATCTGAAATGCCTATCAGCACCTATATTTGAAATGCCTATCGGCAACCATATCTGGAATGCCTATCGGCACCTATATTTGAAATGCCTATCGGCTTCTATATCTGAAATGCCTATCGGCACCTATTTTTAAAATGCCAATCGGCAACTATATCTGAAATGCCTATCGGCACCTATATCTGAAATGCCTATCGACACCTATATCTGAAATGCCTATCGACACCTATATCTGAAATGCCTATCGACACCTATATCTGAAATGCCTATCGACACCTATATCTGAAATGCCTATCGACACCTATATCTGAAATGCCTATCGACACCTATATCTGAAATGCCTATCGACACCTATATCTGAAATGCCTATCGACACCTATTTTTAAAATGCCTATCGGAAACTACATCTGAAATGCCTATCAGCACCTATATTTGAAATGCCTATCGGCAACCATATCTGGAATGCCTATCGGCACCTATATTTGAAATGCCTATCGGCTGCTATATCTGAAATGCCTATCGGCACCTATTTTTAAAATGCCAATCGGCAACTATATCTGAAATGCCTATCGGCACCTATATCTGAAATGCCTATCGACACCTATATCTGAAATGCCTATCGACACATATATCTGAAATGCCTATCGACACCTATATCTGAAATGCCTATCGACACCTATATCTGAAATGCCTATCGACACCTATATCTGAAATGCCTATCGACACCTATATCAGAAATGCCTATCGACACCTATATCTGAAATGCCTATCGACACCTATTTTTAAAATGCCTATCGGAAACTACATCCGAAATGCCTATCAGCACCTATATTTGAAATGCCTATCGGCAACCATATCTGGAATGCCTATCGGCACCTATATTTGAAATGCCTATCGGCTTCTATATCTGAAATGCCTATCGGCACCTATTTTTAAAATGCCAATCGGCAACTATATCTGAAATGCCTATCGGCACCTATATCTGAAATGCCTATCGACACCTATATCTGAAATGCCTATCGACACCTATATCTGAAATGCCTATCGACACCTATATCTGAAATGCCTATCGACACCTATATCTGAAATGCCTATCGACACTTATATCTGAAATGCCTATCGACACCTATATCTGAAATGCCTATCGACACCTATATCTGAAATGCCTATCGACACCTATATCTGAAATGCCTATCGACACCTATTTTTGAAATGCCAATCGGAAACTACATCTGAAATGCCTATCAGCACCTATATTTGAAATGCCTATCGGCAACCATATCTGGAATGCCTATCGGCACCTATATTTGAAATGCCTATCGGCTTCTATATCTGAAATGCCTATCGGCACCTATTTTTAAAATGCCAATCGGCAACTATATCTGAAATGCCTATCGGCACCTATATCTGAAATGCCTATCGACACCTATATCTGAAATGCCTATCGACACCTATATCTGAAATGCCTATCGACACCTATATCTGAAATGCCTATCGACACCTATATCTGAAATGCCTATCGACACCTATATCTGAAATGCCTATCGACACCTATATCTGAAATGCCTATCTACACCTATATCTGATATGCCTATCGACACCTATTTTTGAAATGCCTATCGGGAACTACATCTGAAATGCCTATCAGCACCTATATTTGAAATGCCTATGGGCAACCATATCTGGAATGCCTATCGGCACCTATATTTGAAATGCCTATCGGCTTCTATATCTAAAATGCCTATCGGCACCTATTTTTAAAATGCCAATCGGCAACTATATCTGAAATGCCTATCGGCACCTATATCTGAAATGCCTATCGACACCTATATCTGAAATGCCTATCGACACCTATATCTGAAATGCCTATCGACACCTATATCTGAAATGCCTATCGTCACCTATATCTGAAATGCCTATCGACACCTATATCTGAAATGCCTATCGACACCTATATCTGAAATGCCTATCGACACCTATATCTGAAATGCCTATCGACACCTATATCTGAAATGCATATCGTCACCTATATCTGAAATGCCTATCGACACCTATATCTGAAATGCCTATCGACACCTATATCTGAAATGCCTATCGACACCTATATCTGAAATGCCTATCGACACCTATATCTGAAATGCCTATCGACACCTATATCTGAAATGCCTATCGACACATATTTTTGAAATGCCTATCGGAAACTACATCTGAAATGCCTATCAGCACCTATATTTGAAATGCCTATCGGCAACCATATCTGGAATGCCTATCGGCACCTATATTTGAAATGCCTATCGGCTTCTATATCTGAAATGCCTATCGGCACCTATTTTTAAAATGCCAATCGGCAACTATATCTGAAATGCCTATCGGCACCTATATCTGAAATGCCTATCGACACCTATATCTGAAATGCCTATCGACACCTATATCTGAAATGCCTATCGACACCTATATCTGAAATGCCTATCGACACCTATATCTGAAATGCCTATCGACACCTATATCTGAAATGCCTATCGACACCTATTTTTAAAATGCCTATCGGAAACTACATCTGAAATGCCTATCAGCACCTATATTTGAAATGCCGATCGGCAACCATATCTGGAATGCCTATCGGCACCTATATTTGAAATGCCTATCGGCTTCTATATCTGAAATGCCTATCGGCACCTATTTTTAAAATGCCAATCGGCAACTATATCTGAAATGCCTATCGGCACCTATATCTGAAATGCCTATCGACACCTATATCTGAAATGCCTATCGACACCTATATCTGAAATGCCTATCGACACCTATATCTGAAATGCCTATCGACACCTATATCTGAAATGCTTATCGACACCAATATCTGAAATGCCTATCGACACCTATATCTGAAATGCCTATCGACACCTATTTTTGAAATGCCAATCGGAAACTACATCTGAAATGCCTATCAGCACCTATATTTGAAAAGCCTATCGGCAACCATATCTGGAATGCCTATCGGCACCTATATTTGAAATGCCTATCGGCTTCTGTATCTGAAATGCCTATCGGCACCTATTTTTAAAATGCCAATCGGCAACTATATCTGAAATGCCTATCGGCACCTATATCTGAAATGCCTATCGACACCTATATCTGAAATGCCTATCGACACCTATATCTGAAATGCCTATCGACACCTATATCTGAAATGCCTATCGACACCTATATCTGAAATGCCTATCGACACCTATATCTGAAATGCCTATCGACACCTATATCTGAAATGCCTATCTACACCTATATCTGAAATGCCTATCGACACCTATTTTTGAAATGCCTATCGGGAACTACATCTGAAATGCCTATCAGCACCTATATTTGAAATGCCTATGGGCAACCATATCTGGAATGCCTATCGGCACCTATATTTGAAATGCCTATCGGCTTCTATATCTAAAATGCCTATCGGCACCTATTTTTAAAATGCCAATCGGCAACTATATCTGAAATGCCTATCGGCACCTATATCTGAAATGCCTATCGACACCTATATCTGAAATGCCTATCGACACCTATATCTGAAATGCCTATCGACACCTATATCTGAAATGCCTATCGTCACCTATATCTGAAATGCCTATCGACACCTATATCTGAAATGCCTATCGACACCTATATCTGAAATGCCTATCGACACCTATATCTGAAATGCCTATCGACACCTATATCTGAAATGCCTATCGTCACCTATATCTGAAATGCCTATCGACACCTATATCTGAAATGCCTATCGACACCTATATCTGAAATGCCTATCGACACCTATATCTGAAATGCCTATCGACACCTATATCTGAAATGCCTATCGACACCTATATCTGAAATGCCTATCGACACCTATTTTTGAAATGCCTATCGGAAACTACATCTGAAATGCCTATCAGCACCTATATTTGAAATGCCTATCGGCAACCATATCTGGAATGCCTATCGGCACCTATATTTGAAATGCCTATCGGCTTCTATATCTGAAATGCCTATCGGCACCTATTTTTAAAATGCCAATCGGCAACTATATCTGAAATGCCTATCGGCACCTATATCTGAAATGCCTATCGACACCTATATCTGAAATGCCTATCGACACCTATATCTGAAATGCCTATCGACACCTATATCTGAAATGCCTATCGACACCTATATCTGAAATGCCTATCGACACCTATATCTGTAATGCCTATCGACACCTATTTTTAAAATGCCTATCGGAAACTACATCTGAAATGCCTATCAGCACCTATATTTGAAATGCCGATCGGCAACCATATCTGGAATGCCTATCGGCACCTATATTTGAAATGCCTATCGGCTTCTATATCTGAAATGCCTATCGGCACCTATTTTTAAAATGCCAATCGGCAACTATATCTGAAATGCCTATCGGCACCTATATCTGAAATGCCTATCGACACCTATATCTGAAATGCCTATCGACACCTATATCTGAAATGCCTATTGACACCTATATCTGAAATGCCTATCGACACCTATATCTGAAATGCCTATCGACACCTATATCTGAAATGCCTATCGACACCTATATCTGAAATGCCTATCGACACTTATATCTGAAATGCCTATCGACACCTATATCTGAAATGCCTATCGACACCTATATCTGAAATGCCTATCGACACCTATTTTTGAAATGCCTATCGGAAACTACATCTGAAATGCCTATCAGCACCTATATTTGAAATGCCTATCGGCAACCATATCTGGAATGCCTATCGGCACCTATATTTGAAATGCCTATCGGCTTCTATATCTGAAATGCCTATCGGCACCTATTTTTAAAATGCCAATCGGCAACTATATCTGAAATGCCTATCGGCACCTATATCTGAAATGCCTATCGACACCTATATCTGAAATGCCTATCGACACCTATATCTGAAATGCCTATCGACACCTATATCTGAAATGCCTATCGACACCTATATCTGAAATGCCTATCGACACCTATATCTGAAATGCCTATCGACACCTATATCTGAAATGCCTATCGACACCTATATCTGAAATGCCTATCGACACCTATTTTTGAAATGCCTATCGGAAACTACATCTGAAATGCCTATCAGCACCTATATTTGAAATGCCTATCGGCAACCATATTGGAATGCCTATCGGCACCTATATTTGAAATGCCTATCGGCTTCTATATCTGAAATGCCTATCGGCACCTATTTTTAAAATGCCAATCGGCAACTATATCTGAAATGCCTATCGGCACCTATATCTGAAATGCCTATCGACACCTATATCTGAAATGCCTATCGACACCTATATCTGAAATGCCTATCGACACCTATATCTGAAATGCCTATCGACACCTATATCTGAAATGCCTATCGACACCTATATCTGAAATGCCTATCGACACTTATTTTTGAAATGCCTATCGGAAACTACATCTGAAATGCCTATCAGCACCTATATTTGAAATGCCTATCGACAACCATATCTGGAATGCCTATCGGCACCTATATTTGAAATGCCTATCGGCTTCTATATCTGAAATGCCTATCGGCACCTATTTTTAAAATGCCAATCGGCAACTATATCTGAAATGCCTATCGGCACCTATATCTGAAATGCCTATCGACACCTATATCTGAAATGCCTATCGACACCTATATCTGAAATGCCTATCGACACCTATATCTGAAATGCCTATCGACACCTATATCTGAAATGCCTATCGACACCTATATCTGAAATGCCTATCGACACCTATATCTGAAATGCCTATCGACACCTATTTTAAAATGCCTTTCGGAAACTACATCTGAAATGCCTATCAGCACCTTTATTTGAAATGCCTATCGGCAACCATATCTGGAATGCCTATCGGCACCTATATTTGAAATGCCTATCGGCTTCTATATCTGAAATGCCTATCGGCACCTATTTTTAAAATGCCAATCGGCAACTATATCTGAAATGCCTATCGGCACCTATATCTGAAATGCCTATCGACACCTATATCTGAAATGCCTATCGACACCTATATCTGAAATGCCTATCGACACCTATATCTGAAATGCCTATCGACACCTATATCTGAAATGCCTATCGACACCTATATCTGAAATGCCTATCGACACCTATATCTGAAATGCCTATCGACACCTATATCTGAAATGCCTATCTACACCTATATCTGAAATGCCTATCGACACCTATTTTTGAAATGCCTATCGGAAACTACATCTAAAATGCCTATCAGCACCTATATTTGAAATGCCTATCGGCAACCATATCTAGAATGCCTATCGGCACCTATATTTGAAATGCCTATCGGCTTCTATATCTGAAATGCCTATCGGCACCTATTTTTAAAATGCCAATCGGCAACTATATCTGAAATGCCTATCGGCACCTATATCTGAAATGCCTATCGACACCTATATCTGAAATGCCTATCGACACCTATATCTGAAATGCCTATCGACACCTATATCTGAAATGCCTATCGACACCTTTATCTGAAATGCCTATCGACACCTATATCTGAAATGCCTATCGACACCTATATCTGAAATGCCTATCGACACCTATATCTGAAATGCCTATCGACACCTATTTTTGAAATGCCTATCGGAAACTACATCTGAAATGCCTATCAGCACCTATATTTGAAATGCCTATCGGCAACCATATCTGGAATGCCTATCGGCAACCATATCTGGAATTCCTATCGGCACCTATATTTGGAATGCCTATCGGCTTCTATATCTGAAATGCCTATCGGCACCTATTTTTAAAATGCCAATCGGCAACTATATCTGAAATGCCTATCGGCACCTATATCTGAAATGCCAATCGACACCTATATCTGAAATGCCTATCGACACCTATATCTGAAATGCCTATCGACACCTATTTTTGAAATGCCTATCGACACATATATCTGAAATGCCTATCGACACCTATATCTGAAATGCCTATCGACACATATATCTGAAATGCCTATCGACACCTATATCTGAAATGCCTATCGACACCTATTTTTGAAATGCCTATCGGAAACTACATCTGAAATGCCTATCAGCACCTATATTTGAAATGCCTATCGGCAACCATATCTGGAATGCCTATCGGCACCTATATTTGAAATGCCTATCGGCTTCTATATCTGAAATGCCTATTGGCACCTATTTTTAAAATGCCAATCGGCAACTATATCTGGAATGCCTATCGGCACCTATATCTGAAATGCCTATCGACACCTATATCTGAAATGCCTATCGACACCTATATCTGAAATGCCTATCGACACCTATATCTGAAATGCCTATCGACACCTATATCTGAAATGCCTATCGACACCTATAACTGAAATGCCTATCGACACCTATATCTGAAATGCCTATCGACACCTATATCTGAAATGCCTATCGACACCTATTTTTGAAATGCCTATCGGGAACTACATCTGAAATGCCTATCAGCACCTATATTTGAAATGCCTATCGGCAACCATATCTGGAATGCCTATCGGCACCTATATTTGAAATGCCTATCGGCTTCTATATCTGAAATGCCTATCGGCACCTATTTTTAAAATGCCAATCGGCAACTATATCTGAAATGCCTATCGGCACCTATATCTGAAATGCCTATCGACACCTATATCTGAAATGCCTATCGACACCTATATCTGAAATGCCTATCGACACCTATATCTGAAATGCCTATCGACACCTATATCTGAAATGCCTATCGACACCTATATCTGAAATGCCTATCGACACCTATATCTGAAATGCCTATCGACACCTATATCTGAAATGCCTATCTACACCTATATCTGAAATGCCTATCGACACCTATTTTTGAAATGCCTATCGGAAACTACATCTAAAATGCCTATCAGCACCTATATTTGAAATGCCTATCGGCAACCATATCTGGAATGCCTATCGGCACCTATATTTGAAATGCCTATCGGCTTCTATATCTGAAATGCCTATCGGCACCTATTTTTAAAATGCCAATCGGCAACTATATCTGAAATGCCTATCGGCACCTATATCTGAAATGCCTATCGACACCTATATCTGAAATGCCTATCGACACCTATATCTGAAATGCCTATCGACACCTATATCTGAAATGCCTATCGACACCTTTATCTGAAATGCCTATCGACACCTATATCTGAAATGCCTATCGACACCTATATCTGAAATGCCTATCGACACCTATATCTGAAATGCCTATCGACACCTATTTTTGAAATGCCTATCGGAAACTACATCTGAAATGCCTATCAGCACCTATATTTGAAATGCCTATCGGCAACCATATCTGGAATGCCTATCGGCAACCATATCTGGAATTCCTATCGGCACCTATATTTGGAATGCCTATCGGCTTCTATATCTGAAATGCCTATCGGCACCTATTTTTAAAATGCCAATCGGCAACTATATCTGAAATGCCTATCGGCACCTATATCTGAAATGCCAATCGACACCTATATCTGAAATGCCTATCGACACCTATATCTGAAATGCCTATCGACACCTATTTTTGAAATGCCTATCGACACATATATCTGAAATGCCTATCGACACCTATATCTGAAATGCCTATCGACACATATATCTGAAATGCCTATCGACACCTATATCTGAAATGCCTATCGACACCTATTTTTGAAATGCCTATCGGAAACTACATCTGAAATGCCTATCAGCACCTATATTTGAAATGCCTATCGGCAACCATATCTGGAATGCCTATCGGCACCTATATTTGAAATGCCTATCGGCTTCTATATCTGAAATGCCTATTGGCACCTATTTTTAAAATGCCAATCGGCAACTATATCTGGAATGCCTATCGGCACCTATATCTGAAATGCCTATCGACACCTATATCTGAAATGCCTATCGACACCTATATCTGAAATGCCTATCGACACCTATATCTGAAATGCCTATCGACACCTATATCTGAAATGCCTATCGACACCTATATCTGAAATGCCTATCGACACCTATAACTGAAATGCCTATCGACACCTATATCTGAAATGCCTATCGACACCTATATCTGAAATGCCTATCGACACCTATTTTTGAAATGCCTATCGGGAACTACATCTGAAATGCCTATCAGCACCTATATTTGAAATGCCTATCGGCAACCATATCTGGAATGCCTATCGGCACCTATATTTGAAATGCCTATCGGCTTCTATATCTGAAATGCCTATCGGCACCTATTTTTAAAATGCCAATCGGCAACTATATCTGAAATGCCTATCGGCACCTATATCTGAAATGCCTATCGACACCTATATCTGAAATGCCTATCGCCACCTATATCTGAAATGCCTATCGACACCTATATCTGAAATGCCTATCGACACCTATATCTGAAATGCCTATCGACACCTATATCTGAAATGCCTATCGACACCTATATCTGAAATGCCTATCGACACTTATATCTGAAATGCCTATCGACACCTATTTTTGAAATGCCTATCGGAAACTACATCTGAAATGCCTATTAGCACCTATATTTGAAATGTCTATCGGCAACCATATCTTGAATGCCTATCGGCACCTATATTTGAAATGCCTATCGGCTTCTATATCTGAAATGCCTATCGGCACCTATTTTTAAAATGCCAATCGGCAACTATATCTGAAATGCCTATCGGCACCTATATCTGAAATGCCTATCGACACCTATATCTGAAATGCCTATCGACACCTATGTCTGAAATGCCTATCGACACCTATATCTGAAATGCCTATCGACACCTATATCTGAAATGCCTATCGACACCTATATCTGAAATGCCTATCGACACCTATATCTGAAATGCCTATCGACACCTATATCTGAAATGCCTATCGACACCTATTTTTGAAAAGCCTATCGGGAACTACATCTGAAATGCCTATCAGCACCTATATTTGAAATGCCTATCGGCAACCATATCTGGAATGCCTATCGGCACCTATATTTGAAATGCCTATCGGCTTCTATATCTGAAATGCCTATCGGCACCTATTTTTAAAATGCCAATCGGCAACTATATCTGAAATGCCTATCGGCACCTATATCTGAAATGCCTATCGACACCTATATCTGAAATGCCTATCGACACCTATATCTGAAATGCCTATCGACACCTATATCTGAAATGCCTATCGACACCTATATCTGAAATGCCTATCGACACCTATATCTGAAATGCCTATCGACACCTATATCTGAAATGCCTATCGACACCTATATCTGAAAAGCCTATCGACACCTATATCTGAAATGCCTATCGACACCTATTTTTGAAATGCCTATCGGAAACTACATCTGAAATGCCTATCAGCACCTATATTTGAAATTCCTATCGGCAACCATATCTGGAATGCCTATCGGCACCTATATTTGAAATGCCTATCGGCTTCTATATCTGAAATGCCTATCGGCACCTATTTTTAAAATGCCAATCGGCAACTATATCTGAAATGCCTATCGGCACCTATATCTGAAATGCCTATCGGCACCTATATCTGAAATGCCTATCGACACCTATATCTGAAATGCCTATCGACACCTATATCTGAAATGCCTAACGACACCTATATCGGAAATGCCTATCGACACCTATATCTGAAATGCCTATCGACACCTATATCTGAAATGCCTATCGACACCTATATCTGAAATGCCTATCGACACCTATTTTTGAAATGCCTATCGGAAACTACATCTGAAATGCCTATCAGCACCTATATTTGAAATGCCTATCGGCAACCTTATCTGGAATGCCTATCGGCAACTATATTTGAAATGCCTATCGGCTTCTATATCTGAAATGCCTATCGACACCTATTTTTAAAATGCCAATCGGCAACTATATCTGAAATGCCTATCGGCACCTATATCTGAAATGCCTATCGACACCTATATCTGAAATGCCTATCGACACCTATATCTGAAATGCCTATCGACACCTATATCTGAAATGCCTATCGACACCTATATCTGAAATGCCTATCGACACCTATATCTGAAATGCCTATCGACACATATATCTGAAATGCCTATCGACACCTATATCTGAAATGCCTATCGACACCTATATCTGAAATGCCTATCGACACCTATTTTTGAAATGCCTATCGGAAACTACATCTGAAATGCCTATCAGCACCTATATTTGAAATGCCTATCGGCAACCATATCTGGAATGCCTATCGGCACCTATATTTGAAATGCCTATCGGCTTCTATATCTGAAATGCCTATCGGCACCTATTTTTAAAATGCCAATCGGCAACTTTATCTGAAATGCCTATCGGCACCTATATCTGAAATGCCTATCGACACCTATATCTGAAATGCCTATCGACACCTATATCTGAAATGCCTATCGACACCTATATCTGAAATGCCTATCGACACCTATATCTGAAATGCCTATCGACACCTATATCTGAAATGCCTATCGACACCTATATCTGAAATGCCTATCGACACCTATATCTGAAATGCCTATCGACACCTATTTTTGAAATGCCTATCGGAAACTACATCTGAAATGCCTATCAGCACCTATATTTGAAATGCCTATCGGCAACCATATCTGGAATGCCTATCGGCACCTATATTTGAAATGCCCATCGGCTTCTATATCTGAAATGCCTATCGGCACCTATTTTTAAAATGCCAATCGGCAACTATATCTGAAATGCCTATCGGCACCTATATCTGAAATGCCTATCGACACCTATATCTGAAATGCCTATCGCCACCTATATCTGAAATGCCTATCGACACCTATATCTGAAATGCCTATCGACACCTATATCTGAAATGCCTATCGACACCTATATCTGAAATGCCTATCGACACCTATATCTGAAATGCCTATCATCACTTATATCTGAAATGCCTATCGACACCTATTTTTGAAATGCCTATCGGAAACTACATCTGAAATGCCTATTAGCACCTATATTTGAAATGCCTATCGGCAACCATATCTGGAATGCCTATCGGCACCTATATTTGAAATGCCTATCGGCTTCTATACCTGAATGCCTATCGGCACCTATTTTTAAAATGCCAATCGGCAACTATATCTGAAATGCCTATAGGCACCTATATCTGAAATGCCTATCGACACCTATATCTGAAATGCCTATCGACACCTATGTCTGAAATGCCTATCGACACCTATATCTGAAATGCCTATCGACACCTATATCTGAAATGCCTATCGACACCTATATCTGAAATGCCTATCGACACCTATATCTGAAATGCCTATCGACACCTATATCTGAAATGCCTATCGACACCTATATCTGAAATGCCTATCGACACCTATATCTGAAATGCCTATCGACACCTATATCTGAAATGCCTATCTACACCTATATCTGAAATGCCTATCGACACCTATTTTTGAAATGCCTATCGGAAACTACATCTAAAATGCCTATCAGCACCTATATTTGAAATGCCTATCGGCAACCATATCTGGAATGCCTATCGGCACCTATATTTGAAATGCCTATCGGCTTCTATATCTGAAATGCCTATCGGCACCTATTTTTAAAATGCCAATCAGCAACTATATCTGAAATGCCTATCGGCACCTATATCTGAAATGCCTATCGACACCTATATCTGAAATGCCTATCGACACCTATATCTGAAATGCCTATCGACACCTATATCTGAAATGCCTATCGACACCTTTATCTGAAATGCCTATCGACACCTATATCTGAAATGCCTATCGACACCTATATCTGAAATGCCTATCGACACCTATATCTGAAATGCCTATCGACACCTATTTTTGAAATGCCTATCGGAAACTACATCTGAAATGCCTATCAGCACCTATATTTGAAATGCCTATCGGCAACCATATCTGGAATGCCTATCGGCAACCATATCTGGAATTCCTATCGGCACCTATATTTGGAATGCCTATCGGCTTCTATATCTGAAATGCCTATCGGCACCTATTTTTAAAATGCCAATCGGCAACTATATCTGAAATGCCTATCGGCACCTATATCTGAAATGCCTATCGACACCTATATCTGAAATGCCTATCGACACCTATATCTGAAATGCCTATCGACACCTATATCTGAAATGCCTATCGACACCTATATCTGAAATGCCTATCGACACCTATATCTGAAATGCCTATCGACACCTATATCTGAAATGCCTATCGACACCTATATCTGAAATGCCTATCGACACCTATTTTTGAAATGCCTATCGGAAACTACATCTGAAATGCCTATCAGCACCTATATTTGAAATGCCTATCGGCAACCATATCTGGAGTGCCTATCGGCACCTATATTTGAAATGCCTATCGGCTTCTATATCTGAAATGCCTATCGGCACCTATTTTTAAAATGCCAATCGGCAACTATATCTGAAATGCCTATCGGCACCTATATCTGAAATGCCTATCGACACCTATATCTGAAATGCCTATCGACACCTATATCTGAAATGCCTATCGACACCTATATCTGAAATGCCTATCGACACCTATATCTGAAATGCCTATCGACACCTATATCTGAAATGCCTATCGACACCTATATCTGAAATGCCTATCGACACCTATTTTTGAAATGCCTATCGGAAACTACATCTGAAATGCCTATCAGCACCTATATTTGAAATGCCTATCGGCAACCATATCTGGAATGCCTATCGACACCTATATTTGAAATGCCTATCGGCTTCTATATCTGAAATGCCTATCGGCACCTATATCTGAAATGCCTATCGACACCTATATCTGAAATGCCTATCGACACCTATATCTGAAATGACATTCGACACCTATATCTGAAATGCCTATCGACACCTATATCTGAAATGCCTATCGACACCTATATCTGAAATGCCTATCGACACCTATATCTGAAATGCCTATCGACACCTATTTTTGAAATGCCTATCGGAAACTACATCTGAAATGCCTATCAGCACCTATATTTGAAATGCCTATCGGCAACCATATCTGGAATGCCTATCGGCACCTATATTTGAAATGCCTATCGGCTTCTATATCTGAAATGCCTATCGGCACCTATTTTTAAAATGCCAATCGGCAACTATATCTGAAATGCCTATCGGCACCTATATCTGAAATGCCTATCGACACCTATATCTGAAATGCCTATCGACACCTATATCTGAAATGCCTATCGACACCTATATCTGAAATGCCTATCGACACCTATATCTGAAATGCCTATCGACACCTATATCTGAAATGCCTATCGACACCTATATCTGAAATGCCTATCGACACCTATATCTGAAATGCCTATCGACACCTATTTTTGAAATGCCTATCGGGAACTACATCTGAAATGCCTATCAGCACCTATATTTGAAATGCCTATCGGCAACCATATCTGGAATGCCTATCGGCCCTATATTTGAAATGCCTATCGGCTTCTATATCTGAAATGCCTATCGGCACCTATTTTTAAAATGCCAATCTGCAACTATATCTGAAATGCCTATCGGCACCTATATCTGAAATGCCTATCGACACCTATATCTGAAATGCCTATCGACACCTATATCTGAAATGCCTATCGACACCTATATCTGAAATGCCTATCGACACCTATATCTGAAATGCCTATCGACACCTATATCTGAAATGCCTATCGACACCTATATCTGAAATGCCTATCGACACCTATATCTGAAATGCCTATCGACACCTATTTTTGAAATGCCTATCGGAAACTACATCTGAAATGCCTATCAGCACCTATATTTGAAATGCCTATAGGCAACCATATCTGGAATGCCTATCGGCACCTATATTTGAAATGCCTATCGGCTTCTATATCTGAAATGCCTATCGGCACCTAATTTTAAAATGCCAATCGGCAACTATATCTGAAATGCCTATCGGCACCTATATCTGAAATGCCTATCGACACCTATATCTGAAATGCCTATCGACACCTATATCTGAAATGGCTATCGACACCTATATCTGAAATGCCTATCGACACCTATATCTGAAATGCCTATCGACACCTATATCTGAAATGCCTATCGACACCTATATCTGAAATGCCTATCGACACCTATATCTGAAATGCCTATCGACACCTATATCTGAAATGCCTATCGACACCTATATCTGAAATGCCTATCGACACCTAATTCTGAAATGCCTATCGACACCTATATCTGAAATGCCTATCGACACCTATTTTTAAAATGCCTATCGGAAACTACATCTGAAATGCCTATCGGCACCTATATTTAAAATGCCTATCGGCAACCATATCTGGAATGCCTATCGGCACCTATATTTGAAATGCCTATCGGCTTCTATATCTGAAATGCCTATCGGCACCTATTTTTAAAATGCCAATCGGCAACTATATCTGAAATGCCTATCGGCACCTATATCTGAAATGCCTATCGACACCTATATCTGAAATGCCTATCGACACCTATATCTGAAATGCCTATCGACACCTATATCTGAAATGCCTATCGACACCTATATCTGAAATGCCTATCGACACCTATATCTGAAATGCCTATCGACACCTATATCTGAAATGCCTATCGACACCTATATCTGAAATGCCTATCGACACCTATATCTAAAATGCCTATCGACACCTATTTTTGAAATGCCAATCGGAAACTACATCTGAAATGCCTATCAGCACCTATATTTGAAATGCCTATCGGCAACCATATTTGGAATGCCTATCGGCACCTATATTTGAAATGCCTATCGGCTTCTATATCTGAAATGCCTATCGGCACCTATTTTTAAAATGCCAATCGGCAACTATATCTGAAATGCCTATCGGCACCTATATCTGAAATGCCTATCGACACCTATATCTGAAATGCCTATCGACACCTATATCTGAAATGCCTATCGACACCTATATCTGAAATGCCTATCGACACCTATATCTGAAATGCCTATCGACACCTATATCTGAAATGCCTATCGACACCTATATCTGAAATGCCTATCTACACCTATATCTGAAATGCCTATCGACACCTATTTTTGAAATGCCTATCGGAAACTACATCTGAAATGCCTATCAGCACCTATATTTGAAATGCCTATGGGCAACCATATCTGGAATGCCTATCGGCACCTATATTTGAAATGCCTATCGGCTTCTATATCTAAAATGCCTATCGGCACCTATTTTTAAAATGCCAATCGGCAACTATATCTGAAATGCCTATCGGCACCTATATCTGAAATGCCTATCGACACCTATATCTGAAATGCCTATCGACACCTATATCTGAAATGCCTATCGACACCTATATCTGAAATGCCTATCGTCACCTATATCTAAAATGCCTATCGACACCTATATCTGAAATGCCTATCGACACCTATATCTGAAATGCCTATCGACATCTATATCTGAAATGCCTATCGACACCTATATCTGAAATGCCTATCGTCACCTATATCTGAAATGCCTATCGACACCTATATCTGAAATGCCTATCGACACCTATATCTGAAATGCCTATCGACACCTATATCTGAAATGCCTATCGACACCTATATCTGAAATGCCTATCGACACCTATATCTGAAATGCCTATCGACACCTATTTTTAAAATGCCTATCGGAAACTACATCTGAAATGCCTATCAGCACCTATATTTGAAATGCCTATCGGCAACCATATCTGGAATGCCTATCGGCACCTATATTTGAAATGCCTATCGGCTTCTATATCTGAAATGCCTATCGGCACCTATTTTTAAAATGCCAATCGGCAACTATATCTGAAATGCCTATCGGCACCTATATCTGAAATGCCTATCGACACCTATATCTGAAATGCCTATCGACACCTATATCTGAAATGCCTATCGACACCTATATCTGAAATGCCTATCGACACCTATATCTGAAATGCTTATCGACACCTATATCTGAAATGCCTATCGACACCTATTTTTGAAATGCCTATCGGAAACTACATCTGAAATGCCTATCAGCACCTATATTTGAAATGCCTATCGGCAACCATATCTGGAATGCCTATCGGCACCTATATTTGAAATGCCGTTCGGCTTCTATATCTGAAATGCCTATCGGCACCTATTTTTAAAATGCCAATCGGCAACTATATCTGAAATGCCTATCGGCACCTATATCTGAAATGCCTATCGACACCTATATCTGAAATGCCTATCGACACCTATATCTGAAATGCCTATCGACACCTATATCTGAAATGCCTATCGACACCTATATCTGAAATGCCTATCGACACCTATATCTGAAATGCCTATCGACACCTATATCTGAAATGCCTATCGACACCTATTTTTAAAATGCCTATCGGAAACTACATCTGAAATGCCTATCAGCACCTTTATTTGAAATGCCTATCGGCAACCATATCTGGAATGCCTATCGGCACCTATATTTGAAATGCCTATCGGCTTCTATATCTGAAATGCCTATCGGCACCTATTTTTAAAATGCCAATCGGCAACTATATCTGAAATGCCTATTGGCACCTATATCTGAAATGCCTATCGACACCTATATCTGAAATGCCTATCGACACCTATATCTGAAATGCCTATCGACACCTATATCTGAAATGCCTATCGACACCTATATCTGAAATGCCTATCGACACCTATATCTGAAATGCCTATCGACACCTATATCTGAAATGCCTATCTACACCTATATCTGAAATGCCTATCGACACCTATTTTTGAAATGCCTATCGGAAACTACATCTGAAATGCCTATCAGCACCTATATTTGAAATGCCTATCGGCAACCATATCTGGAATGCCTATCGGCACCTATATTTGAAATGCCTATCGGCTTCTATATCTGAAATGCCTATCGGCACCTATTTTTAAAATGCCAATCGGCAACTATATCTGAAATGCCTATCGGCACCTATATCTGAAATGCCTATCGACACCTATATCTGAAATGCCTATCGACACCTATATCTGAAATGCCTATCGACACCTATATCTGAAATGCCTATCGACACCTTTATCTGAAATGCCTATCGACACCTATATCTGAAATGCCTATCGACACCTATATCTGAAATGCCTATCGACACCTATATCTGAAATGCCTATCGACACCTATTTTTGAAATGCCTATCGGAAACTACATCTGAAATGCCTATCAGCACCTATATTTGAAATGCCTATCGGCAACCATATCTGGAATGCCTATCGGCAACCATATCTGGAATTCCTATCGGCACCTATATTTGGAATGCCTATCGGCTTCTATATCTGAAATGTCTATCGGCACCTATTTTTAAAATGCCAATCGGCAACTATATCTGAAATGCCTATCGGCACCTATATCTGAAATGCCTATCGACACCTATATCTGAAATGCCTATCGACACCTATATCTGAAATGCCTATCGACACCTATATCTGAAATGCCTATCGACACCTATATCTGAAATGCCTATCGACACCTATATCTGAAATGCCTATCGACACCTATATCTGAAATGCCTATCGACACCTATATCTGAAATGCCTATCGACACCTATTTTTGAAATGCCTATCGGAAACTACATCTGAAATGCCTATCAGCACCTATATTTGAAATGCCTATCGGCAACCATATCTGGAATGCCTATCGGCACCTATATTTGAAATGCCTATCGGCTTCTATATCTGAAATGCCTATCGGCACCTATTTTTAAAATGCCAATCGGCAACTATATCTGAAATGCCTATCGGCACCTATATCTGAAATGCCTATCGACACCTATATCTGAAATGCCTATCGACACCTATATCTGAAATGCCTATCGACACCTATATCTGAAATGCCTATCGACACCTATATCTGAAATGCCTATCGACACCTATATCTGAAATGCCTATCGACACCTATATCTGAAATGCCTATCGACACCTATTTTTGAAATGCCTATCGGAAACTACATCTGAAATGCCTATCAGCACCTATATTTGAAATGCCTATCGGCAACCATATCTGGAATGCCTATCGGCACCTATATTTGAAATGCCTATCGGCTTCTATATCTGAAATGCCTATCGGCACCTATATCTGAAATGCCTATCGACACCTATATCTGAAATGCCTATCGACACCTATATCTGAAATGACATTCGACACCTATATCTGAAATGCCTATCGACACCTATATCTGAAATGCCTATCGACACCTATATCTGAAATGCCTATCGACACCTATATCTGAAATGCCTATCGACACCTATTTTTGAAATGCCTATCGGAAACTACATCTGAAATGCCTATCAGCACCTATATTTGAAATGCCTATCGGCAACCATATCTGGAATGCCTATCGGCACCTATATTTGAAATGCCTATCGGCTTCTATATCTGAAATGCCTATCGGCACCTATTTTTAAAATGCCAATCGGCAACTATATCTGAAATGCCTATCGGCACCTATATCTGAAATGCCTATCGACACCTATATCTGAAATGCCTATCGACAACTATATCTGAAATGCCTATCGACACCTATATTTGAAATGCCTATCGGCAACCATATCTGGAATGCCTATCGGCACCTATATTTGAAATGCCTATCGGCTTCTATATCTGAAATGCCTATCGGCACCTATTTTTAAAATGCCAATCGGCAACTATATCTGAAATGCCTATCGGCACCTATATCTGAAATGCCTATCGACACCTATATCTGAAATGCCTATCGACAACTATATCTGAAATGCCTATCGACACCTATATCTGAAATGCCTATCGACACCTATATCTGAAATGCCTATCGACACCTATATCTGAAATGCCTATCGACACCTATATCTGAAATGCCTATCGACACCTATTTTTGAAATGCCTATCGGGAACTACATCTGAAATGCCTATCAGCACCTATATTTGAAATGCCTATCGGCAACCATATCTGGAATGCCTATCGGCACCTATATTTGAAATGCCTTTCGGCTTCTATATCTGAAATGCCTATCGGCACCTATTTTGAAAATGCCAATCGGCAACTATATCTGAAATGCCTATCGGCACCTATATCTGAAATGCCTATCGACACCTATATCTGAAATGCCTATCGCCACCTATATCTGAAATGCCTATTGACACCTATATCTGAAATGCCTATCGACACCTATATCTGAAATGCCTATCGACACCTATATCTGAAATGCCTATCGACACCTATATCTGAAATGCCTATCGACACTTATATCTGAAATGCCTATCGACACCTATTTTTGAAATGCCTATCGGAAACTACATCTGAAATGCCTATTAGCACCTATATTTGAAATGTCTATCGGCAACAATATCTGGAATGCCTATCGGCACCTATATTTGAAATGCCTATCGGCTTCTATATCTGAAATGCCTATCGGCACCTATTTTTAAAATGCCAATCGGCAACTATATCTGAAATGCCTATCGGCACCTATATCTGAAATGCCTATCGACACCTATATCTGAAATGCCTATCGACACCTATGTCTGAAATGCCTATCGACACCTATATCTGAAATGCCTATCGACACCTATATCTGAAATGCCTATCGACACCTATATCTGAAATGCCTATCGACACCTATATCTGAAATGCCTATCGACACCTATATCTGAAATGCCTATCGACACCTATTTTTGAAATGCCTATCGGGAACTACATCTGAAATGCCTATCAGCACCTATATTTGAAATGCCTATCGGCAACCATATCTGGAATGCCTATCGGCACCTATATTTGAAATGCCTATCGGCTTCTATATCTGAAATGCCTATCGGCACCTATTTTTAAAATGCCAATCGGCAACTATATCTGAAATGCCTATCGGCACCTATATCTGAAATGCCTATCGACACCTATATCTGAAATGCCTATCGACACCTATATCTGAAATGCCTATCGACACCTATATCTGAAATGCCTATCGACACCGATATCTGAAATGCCTATCGACACCTATATCTGAAATGCCTATCGACACCTATATCTGAAATGCCTATCGACACCTATATCTGAAATGCCTATCGACACCTATATCTGAAATGCCTATCGACACCTATTTTTGAAATGCCTATCGGGAACTACATCTGAAATGCCTATCAGCACCTTAATTTGAAATGCCTATCGGCAACCATATCTGGAATGCCTATCGGCCCTATATTTGAAATGCCTATCGGCTTCTATATCTGAAATGCCTATCGGCACCTATTTTTAAAATGCCAATCGGCAACTATATCTGAAATGCCTATCGGCACCTATATCTGAAATGCCTATCGACACCTATATCTGAAATGCCTATCGACACCTATATCTGAAATGCCTATCGACACCTATATCTGAAATGCCTATCGACACCTATATCTGAAATGCCTATCGACACCTATATGTGAAATGCCTATCGACACCTATATCTGAAATGCCTATCGACACCTATATCTGAAATGCCTATCGACACCTATTTTTGAAATGCCTATCGGAAACTACATCTGAAATGCCTATCAGCACCTATATTTGAAATGCCTATCGGCAACCATATCTGGAATGCCTATCGGCACCTATATTTGAAATGCCTATCGGCTTCTATATCTGAAATGCCTATCGGCACCTATTTTTAAAATGCCAATCGGCAACTATATCTGAAATGCCTATCGGCACCTATATCTGAAATGCCTATCGACACCTATATCTGAAATGCCTATCGACACCTATGTCTGAAATGCCTATCGACACCTATATCTGAAATGCCTATCGACACCTATATCTGAAATGCCTATCGACACCTATATCTGAAATGCCTATCGACACCTATATCTGAAATGCCTATCGACACCTATGTCTGAAATGCCTATCGACACCTATTTTTGAAATGCCTATCGGAAACTACATCTGAAATGCCTATCAGCACCTATATTTTAAATGCCTATCGGCAACCATATCTGGAATGCCTATCGGCACCAATATTTGAAATGCCTATCGGCTTCTATATCTGAAATGCCTATCGGCACCTATTTTTAAAATGCCAATCGGCAACTATATCTGAAATGCCTATCGGCACCTATATCTGAAATGCCTATCGACACCTATATCTGAAATGCCTATCGACACCTATATCTGAAATGCCTATCGACACCTATATCTTAAATGCCTATCGACACCTATATCTGAAATGCCTATCGACACCTATATCTGAAATGCCTATCGACACCTATATCTGAAATGCCTATCGACACCTATATCTGAAATGCCTATCGACACCTATTTTTGAAATGCCAATCGGAAACTACATCTGAAATGCCTATCAGCACCTATATTTGAAATGCCTATCGGCAACCATATCTGGAATGCCTATCGGCACCTATATTTGAAATGCCTATCGGCTTCTATATCTGAAATGCCTATCGGCACCTATTTTTAAAATGCCAATCGGCAACTATATCTGAAATGCCTATCAGCACCTATATCTGAAATGCCTATCGACACCTATATCTGAAATGCCTATCGACACCTATATCTGAAATGCCTATCGACACCTATATCTGAAATGCCTATCGACACCTATATCTGAAATGCCTATCGACACCTATATCTGAAATGCCTATCGACACCTATATCTGAAATGCCTATCTACACCTATATCTGAAATGCCTATCGACACCTATTTTTGAAACGCCTATCGGAAACTACATCTGAAATGCCTATCAGCACCTATATTTGAAATGCCTATCGGCAACCATATCTGGAATGCCTATCGGCACCTATATTTGAAATGCCTATCGGCTTCTATATCTGAAATGCCTATCGGCACCTATTTTTAAAATGCCAATCGGCAACTATATCTGAAATGCCTATCGGCACCTATATCTGAAATGCCTATCGACACCTATATCTGAAATGCCTATCGACACCTATATCTGAAATGCCTATCGACACCTATATCTGAAATGCCTATCGACACCTTTATCTGAAATGCCTATCGACACCTATATCTGAAATGCCTATCGACACCTATATCTGAAATACCTATCGACACCTATATCTGAAATGCCTATCGACACCTATTTTTGAAATGCCTATCGGAAACTACATCTGAAATGCCTATCAGCACCTATATTTGAAATGCCTATCGGCAACCATATCTGGAATGCCTATCGGCACCCATATTTGAAATGCCTATCGGCTTCTATATCTGAAATGCCTATCGGCACCTATTTTTAATATGCCAATCGGCAACTATATCTGAAATGCCTATCGGCACCTATATTTGAAATGCCTATCGACACCTATATCTGAAATGCCTATCGACACGATATATCTGAAATGCCTATCGACACCTATATCTGAAATGCCTATCGACACCTATATCTGAAATGCCTATCGACACCTATATCTGAAATGCCTATCGACACCTACATCTGAAATGCCTATCGACACCTATATCTGAAATGCCTATCGACACCTATATCTGAAATGCCTATCGACACCTATTTTTGAAATGCCTATCGGAAACTACATCTGAAATGCCTATCAGCACCTATATTTGAAATGCCTATCGGCAACCATATCTGGAATGCCTATCGGCACCTATATTTGAAATGCCTATCGGCTTCTATATCTGAAATGCCTATCGGCACCTATTTTTAAAATGCCAATCGGCAACTATATCTGAAATGCCTATCGGCACCTATATCTGAAATGCCTATCGACACCTATATCTGAAATGCCTATCGACACCTATATCTGAAATGCCTATCGACACCTATATCTGAAATGACTATCGACACCTATATCTGAAAAGCCTATCGACACCTATTTTTGAAATGCCTATCGGAAACTACATCTGAAATGCCTATCAGCACCTATATTTGAAATGCCTATTGGCAACCATATCTGGAATGCCTATCGGCACCTATATTTGAAATGCCTATCGGCTTCTATATCTGAAATGCCTATCGGCACCTATTTTTAAAATGCCAATCGGCAACTATATCTGAAATGCCTATCGGCACCTATATCTGAAATGCCTATCGACACCTATATCTGAAATGCCTATCGACACCTATATCTGAAATGCCTATCGACACCTATATCTGAAATGCCTATCGACACCTATATCTGAAATGCCTATCGACACCTATATCTGAAATGCCTATCGACACCTATATCTGAAATGCCTATCGACACCTATTTTTGAAATGCCTATCGGAAACTACATCTGAAATGCCTATCGGCACCTATATTTGAAATGCCTATCGGCAACCATATCTGGAATGCCTATCGGCACATATATTTGGAATGCCTATCAGCTTCTATATCTGAAATGCCTATCGGCACCTATTTTTAAAATGCCAATCGGCCACTATATCTGAAATGCCTATCGGCACCTATATCTGAAATGCCTATCGACACCTATATCTGAAATGCCTATCGACACCTATATCTGAAATGCCTATCGACACCTATATCTGAAATGCCTATCGACACTTATAACTGAAATGCCTATCGACACCTATATCTGAAATGCCTATCGACACCTATATCTGAAATGCCTATCGACACCTATATCTGAAATGCCTATCGACACCTATATCTGAAATGCCTATCGACACCTATTTTTGAAATGCCTATCGGAAACTACATCTGAAATGCCTATCAGCACCTATATTTGAAATTCCTATCGGCAACCATATCTGGAATGCCTATCGGCAACTATATTTGAAATGCCTATCGGCTTCTATATCTGAAATGCCTATCGGCACCTATTTTTAAAATGCCAATCGGCAACTCTATCTGAAATGCCTATCGGCACCTATATCTGAAATGCCTATCGACACCTATATCTGAAATGCCTATCGACACCTATATCTGAAATGCCTATCGACACCTATATCTGAAATGCCTATCGACACCTATATCTGAAATGACTATCGACACCTATATCTGAAATGCCTATCGACACCTATATCTGAAAAGCCTATCGACACCTATATCTGAAATGCCTATCGACACCTATTTTTGAAATGCCTATCGGAAACTACATCTGAAATGCCTATCAGCACCTATATTTGAAATTCCTATCGGCAACCATATCTGGAATGCCTATCGGCACCTATATTTGAAATGCCTATCGGCTTCTATATCTGAAATGCCTATCGGCACCTATTTTTATAATGCCAATCGGCAACTATATCTGAAATGCCTATCGGCACCTATATCTGAAATGCCTATCGGCACCTATATCTGAAATGCCTATCGACACCTATATCTGAAATGCCTATCGACACCTATATCTGAAATGCCTAACGACACCTATATCTGAAATGCCTATCGACACCTATATCTGAAATGCCTATCGACACCTATATCTGAAATGCCTATCGACACCTATATCTGAAATGCCTATCGACACCTATTTTTGAAATGCCAATCGGAAACTACATCTGAAATGCCTATCAGCACCTATATTTGAAATGCCTATCGGCAACCATATCTGGAATGCCCATCGGCACCTATATTTGAAATGCCTATCGGCTTCTATATCTGAAATGCCTATCGGCACCTATTTTTAAAATGCCAATCGGCAACTATATCTGAAATGCCTATCGGCACCTATATCTGAAATGCCTATCGACACCTATATCTGAAATGCCTATCGACACCTATATCTGAAATGCCTATCGACACCTATATCTGAAATGCCTATCGACACCTATATCTGAAATGCCTATCGACACCTATATCTGAAATGCCTATCGACACCTATATCTGAAATGCCTATCGACACCTATATCTGAAATGCCTATCGACACCTATATCTGAAATGCCTATCGACACCTATATCTGAAATGCCTATCGACACCTATATCTGAAATGCCTATCGACACCTATATCTGAAATGCCTATCGACACCTATATCTAAAATGCCTATCGACACCTTTTTTTGAAATGCCAATCGGAAACTACATCTGAAATGCCTATCAGCACCTATATTTGAAATGCCTATCGACAACCATATTTGGAATGCCTATCGGCACCTATATTTGAAATGCCTATCGGCTTCTATATCTGAAATGCCTATCGGCACATATTTTTAAAATGCCAATCGGCAACTATATCTGAAATGCCTATCGGCACCTATATCTGAAATGCCTATCGACACCTATATCTGAAATGCCTATCGACACCTATATCTGAAATGCCTATCGACACCTATATCTGAAATGCCTATCGACACCTATATCTGAAATGCCTATCGACACCTATATCTGAAATGCCTATCGACACCTATATCTGAAATGCCTATCTACACCTATATCTGAAATGCCTATCGACACCTATTTTTGAAATGCCTATCGGAAACTACATCTGAAATGCCTATCAGCACCTATATTTGAAATGCCTATGGGCAACCATATCTGGAATGCCTATCGGCACCTATATTTGAAATGCCTATCGGCTTCTATATCTAAAATGCCTATCGGCACCTATTTTTAAAATGCCAATCGGCAACTATATCTGAAATGCCTATCGGCACCTATATCTGAAATGCCTATCGACACCTATATCTGAAATGCCTATCGACACCTATATCTGAAATGCCTATCGACACCTATATCTGAAATGCCTATCGTCACCTATATCTAAAATGCCTATCGACACCTATATCTGAAATGCCTATCGACACCTATATCTGAAATGCCTATCGACACCTATATCTGAAATGCCTATCGACACCTATATCTGAAATGCCTATCGTCACCTATATCTGAAATGCCTATCGACACCTATATCTGAAATGCCTATCGACACCTATATCTGAAATGCCTATCGACACCTATATCTGAAATGCCTATCGACACCTATATCTGAAATGCCCATCGACACCTATATCTGAAATGCCTATCGACACCTATTTTTAAAATGCCTATCGGAAACTACATCTGAAATGCCTATCAGCACCTATATTTGAAATGCCTATCGGCAACCATATCTGGAATGCCTATCGGCACCTATATTTGAAATGCCTATCGGCTTCTATATCTGAAATGCCTATCGGCACCTATTTTTAAAATGCCAATCGGCAACTATATCTGAAATGCCTATCGGCACCTATATCTGAAATGCCTATCGACACCTATATCTGAAATGCCTATCGACACCTATATCTGAAATGCCTATCGACACCTATATCTGAAATGCCTATCGACACCTATATCTGAAATGCCTATCGACACCTATATCTGAAATGCCTATCGACACCTATATCTGAAATGCCTATCGACACCTATATCTGAAATGCCTATCGACACCTATATCTGAAATGCCTATCGACACCTATTTTTGAAATGCCTATCGGGAACTACATCTGAAATGCCTATCAGCACCTATATTTGAAATGCCTATCGGCAACCATATCTGGAATGCCTATCGGCACCTATATTTGAAATGCCTTTCGGCTTCTATATCTGAAATGCCTATCGGCACCTATTTTGACAATGCCAATCGGCAACTATATCTGAAATGCCTATCGGCACCTATATCTGAAATGCCTATCGACACCTATATCTGAAATGCCTATCGCCACCTATATCTGAAATGCCTATTGACACCTATATCTGAAATGCCTATCGACACCTATATCTGAAATGCCTATCGACACCTATATCTGAAATGCCTATCGACACCTATATCTGAAATGCCTATCGACACTTATATCTGAAATGCCTATCGACACCTATTTTTGAAATGCCTATCGGAAACTACATCTGAAATGCCTATTAGCACCTATATTTGAAATGTCTATCGGCAACAATATCTGGAATGCCTATCGGCACCTATATTTGAAATGCCTATCGGCTTCTATATCTGAAATGCCTATCGGCAC
>JAVRKA010000880.1:0-43485 GCA_034508555.1 Venustoraphidia nigricollis | reverse complement strand
CATATCTGAAATGCCTATCGACACCTATATCTGAAATGCCTATCGACACCTATATCTGAAATGCCTATCGACACCTATATCTGAAATGCCTATCGACACCTATATCTGAAATGCCTATCGACACCTATATCTGAAATGCCTATCGACACCTATTTTTGAAATGCCTATCGGAAACTACATCTGAAATGCCTATCAGCACCTATATTTGAAATGCCTATCGGCAACCATATCTGGAATGCCTATCGGCACCTATATTTGAAATGCCTATCGGCTTCTATATCTGAAATGCCTATCGGCACCTATTTTTAAAATGCCAATCGGCAACTATATCTGAAATGCCTATCGGCACCTATATCTGAAATGCCTATCGACACCTATATCTGAAATGCCTATCGACACCTATATCTGAAATGCCTATCGACACCTATATCTGAAATGCCTATCGACACCTATATCTGAAATGCCTATCGACACCTATATCTGAAATGCCTATCGACACCTATATCTGAAATGCCTATCGACACCTATATCTGAAATGCCTATCGACACCTATTTTTGAAATGCCTATCGGAAACTACATCTGAAATGCCTATCAGCACCTATATTTGAAATGCCTATCGGCAACCATATCTGGAATGCCTATCGGCACCTATATTTGAAATGCCTATCGGCTTCTATATCTGAAATGCCTATCGGCACCTATTTTTAAAATGCCAATCGGCAACTATATCTGAAATGCCTATCGGCACCTATATCTGAAATGCCTATCGACACCTATATCTGAAATGCCTATCGACACCTATATCTGAAATGCCTATCGACACCTATATCTGAAATGCCTATCGACACCTATATCTGAAATGCCTATCAACACCTATATCTGAAATGCCTATCGACACCTATATCTGAAATGCCTATCGACACCTATATCTGAAATGCCTATCGACACCTATTTTTGAAATGCCTATCGGAAACTACATCTGAAATGCCTATCAGCACCTATATTTGAAATGCCTATCGGCAACCATATCTGGAATGCCAATCGGCACCTATATTTGAAATGCCAATCGGCAACTATATCTGAAATGCCTATCGGCACCTATATCTGAAATGCCTATCGACACCTATATCTGAAATGCCTATCGACACCTATATCTGAAATGCCTATCGACACCTATATCTGAAATGCCTATCGACACCTATATCTGAAATGCCTATCGACACCTATATCTGAAATGCCTATCGACACCTATTTTTGAAATGCCTATCGGAAACTACATCTGAAATGCCTATCAGCACCTATATTTGAAATGCCTATCGGCACCCATATCTGGAATGCCTATCGGCACCTATATTTAAAATGCCTATCGGCTTCTATATCTGAAATGCCTATCGGCACCTATTTTTAAAATGCCAATCGGCAACTATATCTGAAATGCCTATCGGCACCTATATCTGAAATGCCTATCGACACCTATATCTGAAATGCCTATCGACACCTATATCTGAAATGCCTATCGACACCTATATCTGAAATGCCTATCGACACCTATATCTGAAATGCCTATCGACACCTATATCTGAAATGCCTATCGACACCTATATCTGAAATGCCTATCGACACCTATATCTGAAATGCCTATCGACACCTATTTTTGAAATGCCTATCGGAAACTACATCTGAAATGCCTATCAGCACCTATTTTTAAAATGCCAATCGGCAACTATATCTGAAATGCCTATCGGCACCTATATCTGAAATGCCTATCGACACCTATATCTGAAATGCCTATCGACACCTATATCTGAAATGCCTATCGACACCTATATCTGAAATGCCTATCGACACCTATATCTGAAATGCCTATCAACACCTATATCTGAAATGCCTATCGACACCTATATCTGAAATGCCTATCGACACCTATATCTGAAATGCCTATCGACACCTATTTTTGAAATGCCTATCGGAAACTACATCTGAAATGCCTATCAGCACCTATATTTGAAATGCCTATCGGCAACCATATCTGGAATGCCAATCGGCACCTATATTTGAAATGCCAATCGGCAACTATATCTGAAATGCCTATCGGCACCTATATCTGAAATGCCTATCGACACCTATATCTGAAATGCCTATCGACACCTATATCTGAAATGCCTATCGACACCTATTTTTGAAATGCCTATCGGAAACTACATCTGAAATGCCTATCAGCACCTATATTTGAAATGCCTATCGGCAACCATATCTGGAATGCCTATCGGCACCTATATTTGAAATGCCTATCGGCTTCTATATCTGAAATGCCTATCGGCACCTATTTTTAAAATGCCAATCGGCAACTATATCTGAAATGCCTATCGGCACCTATATCTGAAATGCCTATCGACACCTATATCTGAAATGCCTATCGACACCTATATCTGAAATGCCTATCGACACCTATATCTGAAATGCCTATCGACACGTATATCTGAAATGCCTATCGACACCTATATCTGAAATGCCTATCGACACCTATATCTGAAATGCCTATCGACACCTATATCTGAAATGCCTATCGACACCTATTTTTGAAATGCCTATCGGAAACTACATCTGAAATGCCTATCAGCACCTATATTTGAAATGCCTATCGGAAAACCATATCTGGAATGCCTATCGGCACCTATATTTGAAATGCCTATCGGCTTCTATATCTAAAATGCCTATCGGCACCTATTTTAAAATGCCAATCGGCAACTATATCTGAAATGCCTATCGGCACCTATATCTGAAATGCCTATCGACACCTATATCTGAAATGCCTATCGACACCTATATCTGAAATGCCTATCGACACCTATACCTGAAATGCCTATCGACACCTATATCTGAAATGCCTATCGACCCCTATATCTGAAATGCCTATCGACACCTATATCTGAAATGCCTATCGACACCTATATCTGAAATGCCTATCGACACCTATTTTTGAAATGCCTATCGGAAACTACATCTGAAATGCCTATCAGCACCTATATTTGAAATGCCTATCGGCAACCATATCTGGAATGCCTATCGGCACCTATATTTGAAATGCCTATCGGCTTCTATATCTGAAATGCCTATCGGCACCTTTTTTAAAATGCCAATCGGCAACTATATCTGAAATGCCTATCGGCACCTATATCTGAAATGCCTATCGACACCTATATCTAAATTGCCTATCGACACCAATATCTGAAATGCCTATCGACACCTATATCTGAAATGCCTATCGACACCTATATCTGAAATGCCTATCGACACCTATATCTGAAATGCCTATCGACACCTATATCTGAAATGCCTATCGACACCTATATCTGAAATGCCTATCGACACCTATATCTGAAATGCCTATCGACACCTATTTTTGAAATGCCTATCGGAAACTACATCTGAAATGCCTATCAGCACCTATATTTGAAATGCCTATCGACACCTATATCTGAAATGCCTATCGACACCTATATCTGAAATGCTTATCGACTCCTATATCTGAAATGCCTATCGACACCTATATCTGAAATGCCTATCGACACCTATATCTGAAATGCCTATCGACACCTATATCTGAAATGCCTATCGACACCTATTTTTGAAATGCCTATCGGAAACTACATCTGAAATGCCTATCAGCACCTATATTTGAAATGCCTATCGGCAACCATATCTGGAATGCCTATCGGCACCTATATTTAAATTGCCTATCGGCTTCTATATCTGAAATGCCTATCGACACCTATTTTTAAAATGCCAATCGGCAACTATATCTGAAATGCCTATCGGCACCTATATCTGAAATGCCTATCGACACCTATATCTGAAATGCCTATCGACACCTATATCTGAAATGCCTATCGACACCTATATCTGAAATGCCTATCGACACCTATATCTGAAATGCCTATCGACACCTATATCTGAAATGCCTATCGACACCTATATCTGAAATGCCTATCGACACCTATTTTTGAAATGCCTATCGGAAACTACATCTGAAATGCCTATCAGCACCTATATTTGAAATGCCTATCGGCAACCATATCTGGAATGCCTATCGGCACCTATATTTGAAATGCCTATCGGCTTCTATATCTGAAATGCCTATCGGCACCTATTTTTAAACTGCCAATCGGCAACTATATCTGAAATGCCTATCGGCACCTATATCTGAAATGCCTATCGACACCTATATCTGAAATGCCTATCGACACCTATATCTGAAATGCCTATCGACACCTATATCTGAAATGCCTATCGACACCTATATCTGAAATGCCTATCGACACCTATATCTGAAATGCCTATCGACACCTATATCTGAAATGCCTATCGACACCTATATCTGAAATGCCTATCGACACCTATTTTTGAAATGCCTATCGGAAACTACATCTGAAATGCCTATCAGCACCTATATTTGAAATGCCTATCGGCAACCATATCTGGAATGCCTATCGGCACCTATATTTGAAATGCCTATCGGCTTCTATATCTGAAATGCCTATCGGCACCTATTTTTAAACTGCCAATCGGCAACTATATCTGAAATGCCTATCGGCACCTATATCTGAAATGCCTATCGACACCTATATCTGAAATGCCTATCGACACCTATATCTGAAATGCCTATCGACACCTATATCTGAAATGCCTATCGACACCTATATCTGAAATGCCTATCGACACCTATATCTGAAATGCCTATCGACACCTATATCTGAAATGCCTATCGACACCTATATCTGAAATGCCTATCGACACCTATTTTTGAAATGCCTATCGGAAACTACATCTGAAATGCCTATCAGCACCTATATTTGAAATGCCTATCGGCAACCATATCTGGAATGCCTATCGGCACCTATATTTGAAATGCCTATCGGCTTCTATATCTGAAATGCCTATCGGCACCTATTTTTAAAATGCCAATCGGCAACTATATCTGAAATGCCTATCGGCACCTATATCTGAAATGCCTATCGACACCTATATCTGAAATGCCTATCGACACCTATATCTGAAATGCCTATCGACACCTATATCTGAAATGCCTATCGACACCTATATCTGAAATGCCTATCGACACCTATATCTGAAATGCCTATCGACACCTATATCTGAAATGCCTATCGACACCTATATCTGAAATGCCTATCGACACCTATTTTTGAAATGCCTATCGGAAACTACATCTGAAATGCCTATCAGCACCTATATTTGAAATGCCTATCGGCAACCATATCTGGAATGCCTATCGGCACCTATATTTGAAATGCCTATCGGCTTCTATATCTGAAATGCCTATCGGCACCTATTTTTAAAATGCCAATCGGCAACTATATCTGAAATGCCTATCGGCACCTATATCTGAAATGCCTATCGACACCTATATCTGAAATGCCTATCGACACCTATATCTGAAATGCCTATCGACACCTATATCTGAAATGCCTATCGACACCTATATCTGAAATGCCTATCAACACCTATATCTGAAATGCCTATCGACACCTATATCTGAAATGCCTATCGACACCTATATCTGAAATGCCTATCGACACCTATTTTTGAAATGCCTATCGGAAACTACATCTGAAATGCCTATCAGCACCTATATTTGAAATGCCTATCGGCAACCATATCTGGAATGCCAATCGGCACCTATATTTGAAATGCCAATCGGCAACTATATCTGAAATGCCTATCGGCACCTATATCTGAAATGCCTATCGACACCTATATCTGAAATGCCTATCGACACCTATATCTGAAATGCCTATCGACACCTATATCTGAAATGCCTATCGACACCTATATCTGAAATGCCTATCGACACCTATATCTGAAATGCCTATCGACACCTATATCTGAAATGCCTATCGACACCTATATCTGAAATGCCTATCGACACCTATTTTTGAAATGCCTATCGGAAACTACATCTGAAATGCCTATCAGCACCTATATTTGAAATGCCTATCGGCAACCATATCTGGAATGCCTATCGGCACCTATATTTGAAATGCCTATCGGCCTCTATATCTGAAATGCCTATCGACACCTATATCTGAAATGCCTATCGACACCTATATCTGAAATGCCTATCGACACCTATATCTGAAATGCCTATCGACACCTATATCTGAAATGCCTATCGACACCTATATCTGAAATGCCTATCGACACCTATATCTAAAATGCCTATCGACACCTATATCTGAAATGCCTATCGACACCTATATCTGAAATGCCTATCGACACCTATTTTTGAAATGCCTATCGGAAACTTCATCTGAAATGCCTATCAGCACCTATATTTGAAATGCCTATCGGCAACCATATCTGGAATGCCTATCGGCACCTATATTTAGAATGCCTATCGGCTTCTATATCTGAAATGCCTATCAGCACCTATTTTTAAAATGCCAATTGGCAATTATATCTGAAATGCCTATCGGCACCTATATCTGAAATGCCTATCGACACCTATATCTGAAATGCCTATCGACACCTATATCTGAAATGCCTATCGACACCTATATCTGAAATGCCTATCGACACCTATATCTGAAATGCCTATCGACACCTATATCTGAAATGCCTATCGACACCTATATCTGAAATGCCTATCGACACCTATATCTGAAATGCCTATCGACACCTATTTTTGAAATGCCTATCGGAAACTACATCTGAAATGCCTATCAGCACCTATATTTGAAATGCCTATCGGCAACCATATCTGGAATGCCTATCGGCACCTATATTTGAAATGCCTATCGGCTTCTATATCTGAAATGCCTATCGGCACCTATTTTTAAAATGCCAATCGGCAACTATATCTGAAATGCCTATCGGCACCTATATCTGAAATGCCTATCGACACCTATATCTGAAATGCCTATCGACACCTATATCTGAAATGCCTATCGACACCTATATCTGAAATGCCTATCGACACCTATATCTGAAATGCCTATCGACACCTATATCTGAAATGCCTATCGACACCTATATCTGAAATGCCTATCGACACCTATATCTGAAATGCCTATCGACACCTATTTTTGAAATGCCTATCGGAAACTACATCTGAAATGCCTATCAGCACCTATATTTGAAATGCCTATCGGCAACCATATCTGGAATGCCTATCGGCACCTATATTTGAAATGCCTATCGGCTTCTATATCTGAAATGCCTATCGGCACCTATTTTTAAAATGCCAATCGGCAACTATATCTGAAATGCCTATCGGCACCTATATCTGAAATGCCTATTGACACCTATATCTGAAATGCCTATCGACACCTATATCTGAAATGCCTATCGACACCTATATCTGAAATGCCTATCGACACCTATATCTGAAATGCCTATCGACACCTATATCTGAAATGCCTATCGACACCTATATCTGAAATGCCTATCGACACCTATATCTGAAATGCCTATCGACACCTATATCTGAAATGCCTATCGACACCTATATCTGAAATGCCTATCGACACCTATATCTGAAATGCCTATCGACACCTATATCTGAAATGCCTATCGACACCTATTTTTGAAATGCCTATCGGAAACTACATCTGAAATGCCTATCAGCACCTATATTTGAAATGCCTATCGGCAACCATATCTGGAATGCCTATCGGCACCTATATTTGAAATGCCTATCGGCTTCTATATCTGAAATGCCTATCGGCACCTATTTTTAAAATGCCAATCGGCAACTATATCTGAAATGCCTATCGGCACCTATATCTGAAATGCCTATCGACACCTATATCTGAAATGCCTATCGACACCTATATCTGAAATGCCTATCGACACCTATATCTGAAATGCCTATCGACATCTATATCTGAAATGCCTATCGACACCTATATCTGAAATGCCTTTCGACACCTATATCTGAAATGCCTATCGACACCTATATCTGAAATGCCTATCGACACCTATTTTTGAAATGCCTATCGGAAACTACATCTGAAATGCCTATCAGCACCTATATTTGAAATGCCTATCGGCAACCATATCTGGAATGCCTATCGGCACCTATATTTGAAATGCCCATCGGCTTCTATATCTGAAATGCCTATCGGCACCTATTTTTAAAATGCCAATCGGCAACTATATCTGAAATGTCTATCGGCACCTATATCTGAAATGCCTATCGACACCTATATCTGAAATGCCTATCGACACCTATATCTGAAATGCCTATCGACACCTATATCTGAAATGCCTATCGACACCTATATCTGAAATGCCTATCGACACCTATATCTGAAATGCCTATCGACACCTATATCTGAAATGCCTATCGACACCTATATCTGAAATGCCTATCGACACCTATTTTTGAAATGCCTATCGGAAACTACATCTGAAATGCCTATCAGCACCTATTTTTTGAAATGCCTATCGGCAACCATATCTGGAATGCCTATCGGCACCTATATTTGAAATGCCTATCGGCCTCTATATCTGAAATGCCTATCGACACCTATATCTGAAATGCCTATCGACACCTATATCTGAAATGCCTATCGACACCTATATCTGAAATGCCTATCGACACCTATATCTGAAATGCCTATCGACACCTATATCTGAAATGCCTATCGACACCTATATCTGAAATGCCTATCGACACCTATATCTGAAATGCCTATCGACACCTATATCTGAAATGCCTATCGACACCTATTTTTGAAATGCCTATCGGAAACTTCATCTGAAATGCCTATCAGCACCTATATTTGAAATGCCTATCGGCAACCATATCTGGAATGCCTATCGGCACCTATATTTGAAATGCCTATCGGCTTCTATATCTGAAATGCCTATCGGCACCTATTTTTAAAATGCCAATCGGCAACTATATCTGAAATGCCTATCGGCACCTATATCTGAAATGCCTATCGACACCTATATCTGAAATGCCTATCGACACCTATATCTGAAATGCCTATCGACACCTATATCTGAAATGCCTATCGACACCTATATCTGAAATGCCTATCGACACCTATATCTGAAATGCCTATCGACACCTATATCTGAAATGCCTATCGACACCTATATCTGAAATGCCTATCGACACCTATTTTTGAAATGCCTATCGGAAACTACATCTGAAATGCCTATCAGCACCTATATTTGAAATGCCTATCGGCAACCATATCTGGAATGCCTATCGGCACCTATATTTGAAATGCCTATCGGCTTCTATATCTGAAATGCCTATCGGCACCTATTTTTAAAACGCCAATCGGCAACTATATCTGAAATGCCTATCGGCACCTATATCTGAAATGCCTATCGACACCTATATCTGAAATGCCTATCGACACCTATATCTGAAATGCCTATCGACACCTATATCTGAAATGCCTATCGACACCTATATCTGAAATGCCTATCGACACCTATATCTGAAATGCCTATCGACACCTATATCTGAAATGCCTATCGACACCTATATCTGAAATGCCTATCGACACCTATATCTGAAATGCCTATCGACACCTATTTTTGAAATGCCTATAGGAAACTACATCTGAAATGCCTATCAGCACCTATATTTGAAATGCCTATCGACACCTATATCTGAAATCCTATCGACACCTATATCTGAAATGCCTATCGACACCTATATCTGAAATGCCTATCGACACCTATATCTGAAATGCCTATCGACACCTATATCTGAAATGCCTATCGACACCTATATCTGAAATGCCTATCGACACCTATTTTTGAAATGCCTATCGGAAACTACATCTGAAATGCCTATCAGCACCTATATTTGAAATGCCAATCGGCAACCATATCTGGAATGCCTATCGGCACTTATATTTGAAATGCCTATCGGCTTCTATATCTGAAATGCCTATCGGCACCTATTTTTAAAATGCCAATCGGCAACTATATCTGAAATGCCTATCGGCACCTATATCTGAAATGCCTATCGACACCTATATCTGAAATGCCTATCGACACCTATATATGAAATGCCTATCGACACCTATATCTGAAATGCCTATCGACACCTATATCTGAAATGCCTATCGACACCAATATCTGAAATGCCTATCGACACCTATATCTGAAATGCCTATCGACACCTATATCTGAAATGCCTATCGACACCTATATCTGAAATGCCTATCGACACCTATTTTTGAAATGCCTATCGGAAACTACATCTGAAATGCCTATCAGCACCTATATTTGAAATGCCTATCGGCAACCATATCTGGAATGCCTATCGGCACCTATATTTGAAATGCCTATCGGCTTCTATATCTGAAATGCCTATCGGCACCTATTTTTAAAATGCCAATCGGCAACTATATCTGAAATGCCTATCGGCACCTATATCTGAAATGCCTATCGACACCTATATCTGAAATGCCTATCGACACCTATATCTGAAATGCCTATCGACACCTATATCTGAAATGCCTATCGACACCTATATCTGAAATGCCTATCGACACTTATATCTGAAATGCCTATCGACACCTATATCTAAAATGCCCATCGACACCTATTTTTGAAATGCCTATCGGAAACTACATCTGAAATGCCTATCAGCACCTATATTTGAAATGCCTATCGGCAACCATATCTGGAATGCCTATCGGCACCTATATTTGAAATGCCTATCGGCTTCTATATCTGAAATGCCTATCGGCACCTATTTTTAAAATGCCAATCGGCAACTATATTTGAAATGCCTATCGGCACCTATATCTGAAATGCCTATCGACACCTATATCTGAAATGCCTATCGACACCTATATCTGAAATGCCTATCGACACCTATATCTAAATTGCCTATCGACACCTATATCTGAAATGCCTATCGACACCTATATCTGAAATGCCTATCGACACCTATATCTGAAATGCCTATCGACACCTATATCTGAAATGCCTATCGACACCTATATCTGAAATGCCTATCGACACCTATTTTTGGAATGCCTATCGGAAACTACATCTGAAATGCCTATCAGCACCTATATTTGAAATGCCTATCGACACCTATATCTGAAATGCCTATCGACACCTATATCTGAAATGCTTATCGACACCTATATCTGAAATGCCTATCGACACCTATATCTGAAATGCCTATCGACACCTATATCTGAAATGCCTATCGACACCTATATCTGAAATGCCTATCGACACCTATTTTTGAAATGCCTATCGGAAACTACATCTGAAATGCCTATCAGCACCTATATTTGAAATGCCTATCGGCAACCATATCTGGAATGCCTATCGGCACCTATATTTAAATTGCCTATCGGCTTCTATATGTGAAATGCCTATCGGCACCTATTTTTAAAATGCCAATCGGCAACTATATCTGAAATGCCTATCGGCACCTATATCTGAAATGCCTATCGACACCTATATCTGAAATGCCTATCGACACCTATATCTGAAATGCCTATCGACACCTATATCTGAAATGCCTATCGACACCTATATCTGAAATGCCTATCGACACCTATATCTGAAATGCCTATCGACACCTATATCTGAAATGCCTATCGACACCTATATCTGAAATGCCTATCGACACCTATTTTTGAAATGCCTATCGGAAACTACATCTGAAATGCCTATCAGCACCTATATTTGAAATGCCTATCGGCAACCATATCTGGAATGCCTATCGGCACCTATATTTGAAATGCCTATCGGCTTCTATATCTGAAATGCCTATCGGCACCTATTTTTAAACTGCCAATCGGCAACTATATCTGAAATGCCTATCGGCACCTATATCTAAAATGCCTATCGACACCTATATCTGAAATGCCTATCGACACCTATATCTGAAATGCCTATCGACACCTATATCTGAAATGCCTATCGACACCTATATCTGAAATGCCTATCGACACCTATATCTGAAATGCCTATCGACTCCTATATCTGAAATGCCTATCGACACCTATATCTGAAATGCCTATCGACACCTATTTTTGAAATGCCTATCGGAAACTACATCTGAAATGCCTATCAGCACCTATATTTGAAATGCCTATCGGCAACCATATCTGGAATGCCTATCGGCACCTATATTTGAAATGCCTATCGGCTTCTATATCTGAAATGCCTATCGGCACCTATTTTTAAAATGCCAATCGGCAACTATATCTGAAATGCCTATCGGCACCTATATCTGAAATGCCTATCGACACCTATATCTGAAATGCCTATCGACACCTATATCTGAAATGCCTATCGACACCTATATCTGAAATGCCTATCGACACCTATTTTTGAAATGCCTATCGGAAACTACATCTGAAATGCCTATCAGCACCTATATTTGAAATGCCTATCGGCAACCATATCTGGAATGCCTATCGGCACCTATATTTGAAATGCCTATCGGCTTCTATATCTGAAATGCCTATCGGCACCTATTTTTAAACTGCCAATCGGCAACTATATCTGAAATGCCTATCGGCACCTATATCTAAAATGCCTATCGACACCTATATCTGAAATGCCTATCGACACCTATATCTGAAATGCCTATCGACACCTATATCTGAAATGCCTATCGACACCTATATCTGAAATGCCTATCGACACCTATATCTGAAATGCCTATCGACTCCTATATCTGAAATGCCTATCGACACCTATATCTGAAATGCCTATCGACACCTATTTTTGAAATGCCTATCGGAAACTACATCTGAAATGCCTATCAGCACCTATATTTGAAATGCCTATCGGCAACCATATCTGGAATGCCTATCGGCACCTATATTTGAAATGCCTATCGGCTTCTATATCTGAAATGCCTATCGGCACCTATTTTTAAAATGCCAATCGGCAACTATATCTGAAATGCCTATCGGCACCTTTTTTTTTTTTTTTTTTTTTTTTTCATTTTTTTTTTTTTTTTTTTTTTTTTTTTTTTTTTTTTTTTTTTTTTTTTGAGAGTATATCATGGCGAGTGAACAGCGTCAAACGCGGTCCTCCAAAAAAGAGGAAATTTCTGACATCGTTAATGCTGTAAAAAGTGTTTTACTTAGTGGTGATTTTTCGAAGTTGGTAACTGATGTAATTAATAGAGCTGTTGTTTTCCAAACAGAAAAATTAATGCAAGAAATTAATTTGCTAAAGGAAACTAACCTCAAATTACTTGCTAAACTTGATGATTTTGAAAAACTTCAACAGAGTTCAGCAGCAGGTAACACGTCCAAAACGGTTACCTTGTCGGCAAAAAAGTTTACTAAAAATGTAATCAAAGATTCTAATCTATCGGTCAAGTCAATAACTAGTAATTCGCAACCTGCTGGTTCAAAATCCATTGATATTGTACATACTGCAGATCTTCCTAACATGGCTACCAATTCAGGGGATGGTCAATCTGATTTGACATCTGATGAAGAATCTGAAACAGGTTTCTCAACAGTATTGAGTAGAAGAATCAGAAAGAAGAAATTCATCAGGGGATTTGCTGCTAAAACTGATTCCATTAGTTTTGGTGAAAACAAACTCTGGATCTTTTTAGGAAGGGCTCTTCAAAGTACGTCTTCCGAACAAGTCGTTAACTATTTGGGTAACAAATTTCCGAATCATGAATTCTCATGTGACGACTTGGAAAGTAAAGGACGTTTTAAAAGTTTTAGAATTGGTGTTGATGTGTCTCTAAAAGAAGAAATATATAAGCCTGAACTGTGGCCTGTTGGTGCATTAGTTAAACGGTATTTTTTTCGATCGAAAGCAGCTGACTTCAAAAGTAATCAATAGGTTTGCTTCCAAAGACAATATTACCTTACTTCATCAAAACGTGCAATGTATTTCCAACAAAATCGAACAGCTTGAGTTACTATTGCATTCCAATCCAGTTGATTTTCTCTGCATTTCTGAGCACTGGCGTACTGCAGACCAGTTAAAAGCGATTCAAATACAGAATTACAAACTAATTTCGTCCTTCTGTAGACCTGAAGACGGCATGCATGGTGGAGTTGCAATATTCAGCTCTGTCAATATTGAGCAGGGTAAACCTATTGATGACATTAATTCTTTATCTGAAATGTATATTTTTGAATGTTCGGCAGCTGAATTCACAATTAAAAACACGAATGTCATTGTAGTCACTATCTATCGACCTTCTGGTCCGATTACTGATATCTTTTTTGATAAATTCAACCGGTTGCTTGATTCTATCTATTACACTAACAGGCTAGTGTTTCTTGCTGGTGATTTTAATCTGGACACAATCAGTGACATAAAAAGTGAACAAAACTGCAAAAATGAATTTTTATGTTTATTACAGGCGTATAACTTATGTTGTACAATCTATGAACCTACTAGAATATCTGTTAGCCGTAAATCATGTTTAGATAATATAATCACTATCTGTGGATTGCAATATCAATCATGTGTTTTAAACTCGCATATATCCGATCATATGGCCCAAATAATTTATGTTAATATTATAAATAATATCAATGACAACTATCAATATAAACATCTGCGTGATTTTAGTCAGCATAATATGGACTTGTTTACTAATTCGTTAATGAATGAAAATTGGATATCTGTGTATGAAGCAGTGACGGTTAATAACAAGTTCAACACTTTTCTACACATATTTTTAACCAATTTTAATAAATATTTTCCCTTAAAAAAAGTTAAAATTAAAAAAGATTCTCGCAAAAATAATTGGATTACTTCAGAAATTATTAGTTACAAAAATAATTTAAATCTCTTGCACGAAATGTCTTTAAATTTTCCACATTTCAAGGAAAAATATAGTTCTTATAAAGCAAGTTACAGACAAATGCTAAAAGAGGCTAAGAAAAACTTTCATGATAAATTTATTTGTGACCATGACAATAAAAATAAAGCTATGTGGCAAATTGTTAATAACAAGCCCACCCAGGGAGCCGAGGATATTAAAATACAAATACCTGGAACTTCAAAAAACCAATCGGCGCTTGATGTAGCAAACTATATTAATGATTATTTCGTTAATGTTACTGGACATAATATGATTGTTAATCAGTCGGCTACAAACGTGAATATGGCGGATTGGAAAGGTATCATTGATTCCCCTACAGAATCTATTTTTTTCTTCCCAGTCACTGAAGTGGAGGTGTTTAATATCGTTCTTAAAATGAAAAATAAAAAGTCTTATGCTGATGACGGCATATCTAATAGTCTTTTAAAAAGTGTGATTGCTTTTATTATTAAACCTTTAACTCACCTAGTAAATGAGTCCATTTTTGAAGGGGTATTTCCGGACAAGCTTAAAATAGCACTCGTTAAACCGATCCTTAAAAAAGGTGACCCTTCACTTGTTGATAATTATCGACCCATTAGTATCTTATCTCCCTTTTCTAAAATATTGGAAATGGTAGTGTGTAATCGTTTATTACAATTTCTAAATAAACATAACTTATTGAACAAGTCCCAACATGGCTTCAGAAGCGATAGAAGTGTGGATACTGCTATTTTTAACTTGTCCGAATATATCTATGATGCCTTGGATAAGGGCAATGTTATTTTGGGTCTATTTTTAGATCTTTCAAAAGCTTTCGACTCTGTTGATTTTAATATTTTGCTTAATAAATTAGCCTTACACGGGATCAGAGGTACTCCGCTTAAATGGTTTAAGTCGTACTTACACAACAGAAAACAGAAATCTGCCATTTTTAAAAATAATATTTCTCATGTCAGTGACCCCTCAGTTTTAAAGCGAGGTGTTCCGCAAGGAAGCATACTTGGGCCTTTGCTTTTTCTTATTTATGTAAATGACTTTCCAGGTTTTATAGCCAAACATTTTAATCAAATTTTAACCGTTTCTTATGCGGATGACACGAGCATTTTAATTAAAGGAAAGTCGGTTGACTCAATTTCTAAATGTGCCGATGAGTTACTTAATCTGGCAAATAAGTGGTTTGCCGTAAATGGGTTGCTTTTGAATGTGGCCAAAACGGACTGTGTTCTGTTTAAAACCAACCAAAGCAGGGTAGTTAAACCTAAATTCATTGTTCTACACAATACTTCAGTGAAAATTTCCGCTAACTGCAAATTCCTGGGAGTTTTTGTCGACGAACACATTAAATGGTCGATACATATTGAACATCTTTGTTCTAAACTTAGCAAGCAATGTTATGCTTTTAAACAGCTCAAACCAGTAGTTAGTATGGAAGTTTTAAGAACAGCTTATTTTGGTTGCATTCAATCGCATCTTAGATATGGTATCCTATTTTGGGGTGTGCTAGACAGTATTCAACTCTTCAGAATACAAAAGCGTGTCATTCGCATAATTGCTGGTATTCCGCAGTCTACTTCTTGCAGAGGCCTTTTTAAAAAATTCAAAATTTTAACTTTACCTTGCTTGTACATATATGTCTGCCTCTGCTTTTTTCGTAAAAATATAGATCTCATTAATATTTCTGAATTAGGCAGTTCCAGAAATTTTCAATATGAATATGTTAAACATTCACTAACACTGTTCGAGGGCAGTTGCAGATATATGTGTACAAGGATTTTTAATAAACTTCCAAGACATATCAGATCTATTAAATCTTTTTCTTGTTTTAAAACGGCAGTTTTCAGTTTTTTGATAGATGCGGAATTTTATTCTTTGTCTGGCTATTTTAATTAACGTTTTTATTATTGTTGAACTTTTTTATTGTTAAACTTTTTATATTAATAACTCTTGTCTTTTTTTATACTCTTTTTTAAATGGTAATTTGTATTGACGTGTTACAAACGTTTGTCACTGTAACTAATAAATATATCTATCTATCTATATCTGAAATGCCTATCGACACCTATATCTGAAATGCCTATCGACACCTATATCTGAAATGCCTATCGACACCTATATCTGAAATGCCTATCGACACCTATATCTGAAATGCCTATCGACACCTATTTTTGAAATGCCTATCGGAAACTACATCTGAAATGCTTATCAGCACCTATATTTGAAATGCCTATCGGCAACCATATCTGGAATAGTTATGGGTTGTTATTTTTGAACCTGTTACTTTGTACCTGTTATTCATTTGTAACAGATACAATCAGTTATTTGATTTAAAAAGTAACAGGTACTTTAAGTAACAGGTACTCTACGCTGCTTCACTTTTTTGCAACAAAACACTGTGTACACGTTCTGAAATCTGAACTTCTGTCATAGTCTCAGATCCCGACTTAGCTCGATCTTCACCCATCGAGTTTTCTAATGAAATTTCAATATTGATAATATCACGTATTAATAAACAAAACTTGATTTGGTCGACACTCAATTTCGCTGCACAGCTATGTTTAATTAACGATTATTTGACTAACAAATAACTCTTTGTATTTAAACAATTTAAAACAATTATTTGTGATAATTGTAACAATAAAATAATATTATTTTCTATGACAACAAATAAATTAATTGTTTAAAATTGTTTAAATACAAAGAGTTATTTGTTAGTCAAATAATCGTTAATGTATAAACTGTAAAAGTATGGTGCAAAAGCAACAATAGTGTCGATGACTCGATTCACGATTGTCGACGCGGAAGTACATCTCGATTGTCGAAATTGTATGATTAGAATTATTAGGGATGTGGAGGGAAGGGCGATATTTTTATTGTATTAAGGTATTCAATAATCAGCAATGTTCCTTTTTCTTATTAAAACTAAAGTACCTATATACCAAACTGCGTAGTGCGTATTGTGCTAAAGCAGCAAAGTAACAGTTACTTTTGTACCTGTTATTATAAACTGATATTTAAAAGTAACAGGAACAGGTCGTACCTGTTACTTGGAAATAACAGGTTTTCCCTTCTCTAATCTGGAAAGCCTATCGGCACCTATATTTGAAATGCCTATCGGCTTCTATATCTGAAATGCCTATCGGCACCTATTTTTAAAATGCCAATCGGGAACTATATCTGAAATGCCTATCGGCACCTATATCTGAAATGCCTATCGACACCTATATCTGAAATGCCTATCGACACCTATATCTGAAATGCCTATCGACACCTATATCTGAAATGCTTATCGACACCTATATCTGAAATGCCTATCGACACCTATATCTGAAATGCCTATCGACACCTATATCTGAAATGCCTATCGACACCTATATCTGAAATGCCTATCGACACCTATTTTTGAAATGCCTATCGGAAACTACATCTGAAATGCCTATCAGCACCTATATTTGAAATGCCTATCGGCAACCATATCTGAAATGCCTATCGGCACCTATATTTGAAATGCCCATCATCTTCTATATCTGAAATGCCTATCGGCACCTATTTTTAAAATGCCAATCGGCAACTATATCTGAAATGCCTATCGGCACCTATATCTGAAATGCCTATCGACACCTATATCTGAAATGCCTATCGACACCTATATCTGAAATGCCTATCGACACCTATATCTGAAATGCCTATCGACACCTATATCTGAAATGCCTATCGACACCTATATCTGAAATGCCTATCGACACCTATATCTGAAATGCCTATCGACACCTATATCTGAAATGCCTATCGACACCTATTTTTGAAATGCCTATCGGAAACTACATCTGAAATGCCTATCAGCACCTATATTTGAAATGCCTATCGGCAACCATATCTGGAATGCCTATCGGCACCTATATTTGAAATGCCTATCGGCCTCTATATCTGAAATGCCTATCGACACCTATATCTGAAATGCCTATCGACACCTATATCTGAAATGCCTATCGACACCTATATCTGAAATGCCTATCGACACCTATATCTGAAATGCCTATCGACACCTATATCTGAAATGCCTATCGACACCTATATCTGAAATGCCTATCGACACCTATATCTGAAATGCCTATCGACACCTATATCTGAAATGCCTATCGACACCTATTTTTGAAATGCCTATCGGAAACTTCATCTGAAATGCCTATCAGCACCTATATTTGAAATGCCTATCGGCAACCATATCTGGAATGCCTATCGGCACCTATATTTGAAATGCCTATCGGCTTCTATATCTGAAATGCCTATCAGCACCTATTTTTAAAATGCCAATCGGCAATTATATCTGAAATGCCTATCGGCACCTATATCTGAAATGCCTATCGACACCTATATCTGAAATGCCTATCGACACCTATATCTGAAATGCCTATCGACACCTATATCTGAAATGCCTATCGACACCTATATCTGAAATGCCTATCGACACCTATATCTGAAATGCCTATCGACACCTATATCTGAAATGCCTATCGACACCTATATCTGAAATGCCTATCGACACCTATTTTTGAAATGCCTATCGGAAACTACATCTAAAATGCCTATCAGCACCTATATTTGAAATGCCTATCGGCAACCATATCTGGAATGCCTATCGGCACCTATATTTGAAATGCCTATCGGCTTCTATATCTGAAATGCCTATCGGCACCTATTTTTAAAATGCCAATCGGCAACTATATCTGAAATGCCTATCGGCACCTATATCTGAAATGCCTATCGACACCTATATCTGAAATGCCTATCGACACCTATATCTGAAATGCCTATCGACACCTATATCTGAAATGCCTATCGACACCTATATCTGAAATGCCTATCGACACCTATATCTGAAATGCCTATCGACACCTATATCTGAAATGCCTATCGACACCTATATCTGAAATGCCTATCGACACCTATTTTTGAAATGCCTATCGGAAACTACATCTGAAATGCCTATCAGCACCTATATTTGAAATGCCTATCGGCAACCATATCTGGAATGCCTATCGGCACCTATATTTGAAATGCCTATCGGCTTCTATATCTGAAATGCCTATCGGCACCTATTTTTAAAATGCCAATCGGCAACTATATCTGAAATGCCTATCGGCACCTATATCTGAAATGCCTATCGACACCTATATCTGAAATGCCTATCGACACCTATATCTGAAATGCCTATCGACACCTATTTTTGAAATGCCTATCGGAAACTACATCTGAAATGCCTATCAGCACCTATATTTGAAATGCCTATCGACACCTATATCTGAAATGCCTATCGACACCTTTATCTGAAATGCCTATCGACACCTATATCTGAAATGCCTATCGACACCTATATCTGAAATGCCTATCGACACCTATATCTGAAATGCCTATCGACACCTATATCTGAAATGCCTATCGACACCTATTTTTGAAATGCCTATCGGAAACTACATCTGAAATGCCTATCAGCACCTATATTTGAAATGCCTATCGGCAACCATATCTGGAATGCCTATCGGCACTTATATTTGAAATGCCTATCGGCTTCTATATCTGAAATGCCTATCGACACCTATTTTTGAAATGCCTATCGGAAACTACATCTGAAATGCCTATCAGCACCTATATTTGAAATGCCTATCGACACCTATATCTGAAATGCCTATCGACACCTATATCTGAAATGCCTATCGACACCTATATCTGAAATGCCTATCGACACCTATATCTGAAATGCCTATCGACACCTATATCTGAAATGCCTATCGACACCTATATCTGAAATGCCTATCGACACCTATTTTTGAAATGCCTATCGGAAACTACATCTGAAATGCCTATCAGCACCTATATTTGAAATGCCTATCGGCAACCATATCTGGAATGCCTATAGGCACCTATATTTGAAATGCCTATCGGCTTTTATATCTGAAATGCCTATCGACACCTATATCTGAAATGCCTATCGACACCTATATCTGAAATGCCTATCGACACCTATATCTGAAATGCCTATCGACACCTATATCTGAAATGCCTATCGACACCTATATCTGAAATGCCTATCGACACCTATATCTGAAATGCCTATCGACACCTATATCTGAAATGCCTATCGACACCTATTTTTGAAATGCCTATCGGAAACTACATCTGAAATGCCTATCAGCACCTATATTTGAAATGCCTATCGGCAACCATATCTGGAATGCCTATCGGCACCTATATTTGAAATGCCTATCGGCTTCTATATCTGAAATGCCTATCGGCACCTATTTTTAAAATGCCAATCGGCAATTATATCTGAAATGCCTATCGGCACCTATATCTGAAGTGCCTATCGACACCTATATCTGAAATGCCTATCGACACCTATATCTGAAATGCCTATCGACACCTATATCTGAAATGCCTATCGACACCTATATCTGAAATGCCTATCGACACCTATATCTGAAATGCCTATCGACACCTATATCTGAAATGCCTATCGACACCTATATCTGAAATGCCTATCGACACCTATTTTTGAAATGCCTATCGGAAACTACATCTGAAATGCCTATCAGCACCTATATTTGAAATGCCTATCGGCAACCATATCTGGAATGCCTATCGGCACCTATATTTGAAATGCCTATTGGCTTCTATATCTGAAATGCCTATCGGCACCTATTTTTAAAATGCCAATCGGCAACTATATCTGAAATGCCTATCGGCACCTATATCTGAAATGCCTATCGACACCTATATCTGAAATGCCTATCGACACCTATATCTGAAATGCCTATCGACACCTATATCTGAAATGCCTATCGACACCTATATCTGAAATGCCTATCGACACCTATATCTGAAATGCCTATCGACACCTATATCTGAAATGCCTATCGACACCTATATCTGAAATGCCTATCGACACCTATATCTGAAATGCCTATCGACACCTATTTTTGAAATGCCTATCGGAAACTACATCTGAAATGCCTATCAGCACCTATATTTGAAATGCCTATCGGCAACCATATCTGGAATGCCTATCGGCACCTATATTTGAAATGCCTATCGGCTTCAATATCTGAAATGCCTATCGGCACCTATTTTTAAAATGCCAATCGGCAACTATATCTGAAATGCCTATCGGCACCTATATCTGAAATGCCTATCGACACCTATATCTGAAATGCCTATCGACACCTATATCTGGAATGCCTATCGACACCTATATCTGAAATGCCTATCGACACCTATATCTGAAATGCCTATCGACACCTATATCTGAAATGCCTATCGACACCTATATCTGAAATGCCTATCGACACCTATATCTGAAATGCCTATCGACACCTATATCTGAAATGCCTATCGACACCTATTTTTGAAATGCCTATCGGAAACTACATCTGAAATGCCTATCAGCACCTATATTTGAAATGCCTATCGGCACCTATATTTGAAATGCCTATCGGCTTCTATATCTGAAATGCCTATCGGCACCTATTTTTAAAATGTCAATCGGCAACTATATCTGAAATGCCTATCGACACCTATATCTGAAATGCCTATCGACACCTATATCTGAAATGCCTATCGACACCTATATCTGAAATGCCTATCGACACCTATATCTGAAATGCCTATCGACACCTATATCTCAAATGCCTATCGACACCTATATCTGAAATGCCTATCGACACCTATATCTGAAATGCCTATCGACGCCTATATCTGAAATGCCTATCGACACCTATTTTTGAAATGCCTATCGGAAACTACATCTGAAATGCCTATCAGCACCTATATTTGAAATGCCTATCGGCAACCATATCTGGAATGCCTATCGGCACCTATATTTGAAATGCCTATCGGCTTCTATATCTGAAATGCCTATCGGCACCTATTTTTAAACTGCCAATCGGCAACTATATCTGAAATGAGTATCGGCACCTATATCTGAAATGCCTATCGACACCTATATCTGAAATGCCTATCAATACCTATATCTGAAATGCCTATCGACACCTATATCTGAAATGCCTATCGACACCTATATCTGATTTGCCTATCGACACCTATATCTGAAATGCCTATCGACACCTATATCTGAAATGCCTATCGACACCTATATCTGAAATGCCTATCGACACCTATTTTTGAAATGCCTATCGGAAACTACATCTGAAATGCCTATCAGCACCTATATTTGAAATGCCTATCGGCAACCATATCTGGAATGCCTATCGGCACCTATATTTGAAATGCCTATCGGCTTCTATATCTGAAATGCCTATCGGCACTTATTTTTAAAATGCAAATCGGCAACTATATCTGAAATGCCTATCGGCACCTATATCTGAAATGCCTATCGACACCTATATCTGAAATGCCTATCGACACCTATATCTGAAATGCCTATCGACACCTATATCTGAAATGCCTATCGACACCTATATCTGAAATGCCTATCGACACCTATATCTGAAATGCCTATCGACACCTATATCTGAAATGCCTATCGACACCTATATCTGAAATGCCTATCGACACCTATTTTTGAAATGCCTATCGGAAACTACATCTGAAATGCCTATCAGCACCTATATTTGAAATGCCTATCGGCAACCATATCTGGAATGCCTATCGGCACCTATATTTGAAATGCCTATCGGCTTCTATATCTGAAATGCCTATCGGCACCTATTTTTAAAATGCCAATCGGCAACTATATCTGAAATGCCTATCGGCACCTATATCTGAAATGCCTATCGACACCTATATCTGAAATGCCTATCGACACCTATATCTGAAATGCCTATCGACACCTATAACTGAAATGCCTATCGACACCTATATCTGAAATGCCTATCGACACCTATATCTGAAATGCCTATCGACACCTATATCTGAAATGCCTATCGACACCTATATCTGAAATGCCTATCGACACCAATTTTTGAAATGCCTATCGGAAACTACATCAGAAATGCCTATCAGCACAATATTTGAAATGCCTATCGGCAACCATATCTGGAATGCCTATCGGCACCTATATTTGAAATTACTATCGGCTTCTATATCTGAAATGCCTATCGGCACCTATTTTTAAAATGCCAATCGGCAACTATATCTTAAATGCCTATCGGCACCTATATCTGAAATGCCTATCGACACCTATATCTGAAATGCCTATCGACACCTATATCTGAAATGCCTATCGACACCTATATCTGAAATGCCTATCGACACCTATATCTGAAATGCCTATCGACACCTATATCTGAAATGCCTATCGACACCTATATCTGAAATGCCTATCGACACCTATATCTGAAATGCCTATCGACACCTATAACTGAAATGCCTATCGACACCTATTTTTGAAATGCCTATCGGAAACTACATCTGAAATGCCTATCAGCACCTATATTTGAAATGCCTATCGGCAACCATATCTAGAATGCCTATCGGCACCTATATTTGAAATGCCTATCGGCTTCTATATCTGAAATGCCTATCGGCACCTATTTTTAAAATGCCAATCGGCAACTATATCTGAAATGCCTATCGGCACCTATATCTGAAATGCCTATCGACACCTATATCTGAAATGCCTATCGACACCTATATCTGAAATGCCTATCGACACCTATATCTGAAATGCCTATCGACACCTATATCTGAAATGCCTATCGACACCTATATCTGAAATGCCTATCGACACCTATATCTGAAATGCCTATCGACACCTATATCTGAAATGCCTATCGACACCTATATCTGAAATGCCTATCGACACCTATATCTGAAATGCCTATCGACACCTATATCTGAGATGCCTATCGACACCTATTTTATAAATACCTATCGGAAACTACATCTGAAATGCCTATCAGCACCTATATTTGAAATGCCTATCGGCAACCATATCTGGAATGCCTATCGGCACCTATATTTGAAATGCCTATCGGCTTTAATATCTGAAATGCCTGTCGGCACCTATTTTTAAAATGCCAATCGGCAACTATATCTGAAATGCCTATCGGCACCTATATCTGAAATGCCTATCGACACCTATATCTGAAATGCCTATCGACACCTATATCTGAAATGCCTATCGACACCTATATCTGAAATGCCAATCGACACCTATATCTGAAATGCCTATCGACATCTATATCTGAAATGCCTATCGACACCTATATCTGAAATGCCTATCGACACCTATATCTGAAATGCCTATCGACACCTATTTTTGAAATGCCTATCGGAAACTACATCTGAAATGCCTATCAGCACCTATATTTGAAATGCCTATCGGCAACCATATCTGGAATGCCTATCGGCACCTATATTTGAAATGCCTATCGGCTTCTATATCTAAAATGCCTATCGGCACTTATTTTTAAAATGCCAATCGGCAACTATATCTGAAATGCCTATCGGCACCTATATCTGAAATGCCTATCGACACTTATATCTGAAATGCCTATCGACACCTATATCTGAAATGCCTATCGACACCTATATCTGAAATGCCTATCGACACCTATATCTGAAATGCCTATCGACACCTATATCTGAAATGCCTATCGACACCTATATCTGAAATGCCTATCGACACCAATTTTTGAAATGCCTGTCGGAAACTACATCTGAAATGCCTATCAGCACCTATATTTGAAATGCCTATCGGCAACCATATCTGGAATGCCTATCGGCACCTATATTTGAAATGCCTATCGGCTTCTATATCTGAAATGCCTATCGGCACCTATTTTTAAAATGCCAATCGGCACCTATATCTGAAATGCCTATCGACACCTATATCTGAAATGCCTATCGACACCTATATCTGAAATGCCTATCGACACCTATATCTGAAATGCCTATCGACACCTATATCTGAAATGCCTATCGACACTTATATCTGAAATGCCTATCGACACCTATATCTGAAATGCCTATCGACACCTATATCTGAAATGCCTATCGACACCTATTTTTGAAATGCCTATCGGAAACTACATCTGAAATGCCTATCAGCACCTATATTTGAAATGCCTATCGGCAACCATATCTGGAATGCCTATCGGCACCTATATTTGAAATGCCTATCGGCTTCTATATCTGAAATGCCTATCGGCACCTATTTTTAAAATGCCAATCGGCAACTATATCTGAAATGCCTATCGGCACCTATATCTGAAATGCCTATCGACACCTATATCTGAAATGCCTATCGACACCTATATCTGAAATGCCTATCGACACCTATATCTGAAATGCCTATCGACACCTATATCTGAAATGCCTATCGACACCTATATCTGAAATGCCTATCGACACCTATATCTGAAATGCCTATCGACACCTATATCTGAAATGCCTATCGACACCTATTTTTGAAATGCCTATCGGAAACTACATCTGAAATGCCTATCAGCACCTATATTTGAAATGCCTATCGGCAACCATATCTGGAATGCCTATCGGCACCTATATTTGAAATGCCTATCGGCTTCTATATCTGAAATGCCTATCGGCACCTATTTTTAAAATGCCAATCGGCAACTATATCTGAAATTCCTATCGGCACCTATATCTGAAATGCCTATCGACACCTATATCTGAAATGCCTATCGACACTTATATCTGAAATGCCTATCGACACCTATATCTGAAATGCCTATCGACACCTATATCTGAAATGCCTATCGACACCTATATCTGAAATGCCTATCGACACCTATATCTGAAATGCCTATCCACACCTATATCTGAAATGCCTATCGACACCTATATCTGAAATGTTTATCGACACCTATTTTTGAAATGCCTATCGGAAACTACATCTGAAATGCCTATCAGCACCTATATTTGAAAAGCCTATCGGCAACCATATCTGGAATGCCTATCGGCACCTATATTTGAAATGCCTATCGGCTTCTATATCTGAAATGCCTATCGACACCTATTTTTAAAATGCCAATCGGCAACTATATCTGAAATGCCTATCGGCACCTATATCTGAAATGCCTATCGACACCTATATCTGAAATGCCTATCGACACCTATATCTGAAATGCCTATCGACACCTATATCTGAAATGCCTATCGACACCTATATCTGAAATGCCTATCGACACCTATATCTGAAATGCCTATCGACACCTATATCTGAAATGCCTACCGACACCTATATCTGAAATGCCTATCGACACCTATTTTTGAAATGCCTATCGGAAACTACATCTGAAATGCCTATCAGCACCTATATTTGAAATGCCTATCGGCAACCATATCTGGAAAGCCTATCGGCACCTATATTTGAAATGCCTATCGGCTTCTATATCTGAAATGCCTATCGGCACCTATTTTTAAAATGCCATTCGGCAACTATATCTGAAATGTCTATCGGCACCTATATCTGAAATGCCTATCGACACCTATATCTGAAATGCCTATCGACACCTATATCTGAAATGCCTATCGACACCTATATCTGAAATGCCTATCGACACCTATATCTGAAATGCCTATCGACACCTATATCTGAAATGCCTATCGACACCTATATCTGAAATGCCTATCGACACCTATATCTGAAATGCCTATCGACACCTATTTTTGAAATGCCTATCGGCAACCATATCTGGAATGCCTATCGGCACCTATATTTGAAATGCCTATCGGCTTCTATATCTGAAATGCCTATCGGCACCTATTTTTAAAATGCCAATCGGCAACTATATCTGAAATGCCTATCGGCACTTATATCTGAAATGCCTATCGACACCTATATCTGAAATGCCTATCGACACCTATATCTGAAATGCCTATCGACACCTATATCTGAAATGCCTATCGACACCTATATCTGAAATGCCTATCGACACCTATATCTGAAATGCCTATCGACACCTATATCTGAAATGCCTATCGACACCTATATCTGAAATGCCTATCGACACCTATATCTGAAATGCCTATCGACACCTATTTTTGAAATGCCTATCGGAAGCTACATCTGAAATGCCTATCAGCACCTATATTTGAAATGCCTATCGGCAACCATATCTGGAATGCCTATCGGCACCTATATTTGAAATGCCTATCGGCTTCTATATCTGAAATGCCTATCGGCACTTATTTTTAAAATGCCAATCGGCAACTATATCTGAAATGCCTATCGGCACCTATATCTGAAATGCCTATCGACACCTATATCTGAAAAGCCTATCGACACCTATATCTGAAATGCCTATCGACACCTATATCTGAAATGCCTATCGACACCTATATCTGAAATGCCTATCGACACCTATATCTGAAATGCCTATCGACACCTATATCTGAAATGCCTATCGACACCTATTTTTGAAATGCCTATCGGAAACTACATCTGAAATGCCTATCAGCACCTATATTTGAAATGCCTTTCGGCAACTATATCTGGAATGCCTATCGGCACCTATATTTGAAATGCCTATCGGCTTCTATATCTGAAATGCCTATCGGCACCTATTTTTAAAATGCCAATAGGCAACTATATCTGAAATGCCTATCGGCACCTATATCTGAAATGCCTATCGACACCTATATCTGAAATGCCTATCGACACCTATATCTGAAATGCCTATCGACACCTATATCTGAAATGCCTATCGACACCTATATCTGAAATGCCTATCGAAACCTATATCGGAAATGCCTATCGACACCTATATCTGAAATGCCTATCGACACCTATTTTTGAAAAGCCTATCGGAAACTACATCTGAAATGCCTATCAGCACCTATATTTGAAATGCCTATCGGCAACCATATCTGGAATGCCTATCGGCACCTATATTTGAAATGCCTATTGGCTTCTATATCTGAAATGCCTATCGGCACCTATTTTTAAAATGCCAATCGGCAACTATATCTGAAATGCCTATCGGCACCTATATCTGAAATGCCTATCGACACCTATATCTGAAATGCCTATCGACACCTATATCTGAAATGCCTATCGACACCTATATCTGAAATGCCTATCGACACCTATATCTGAAATGCCTATCGACACCTATATCTGAAATGCCTATCGACACATATATCTGAAATGCCTATCGACACCTATATCTGAAATGCCTATCGACACCTATATCTGAAATGCCTATCGACACCTATTTTTGAAATGCCTATCGGAAACTACATCTGAAATGCCTATCAGCACTTATATTTGAAATGCCTATCGGCAACCATATCTGGAATGTCTATCGGCACCTATATTTGAAATGCCTATCGGCTTCTATATCTGAAATGCCTATCGGCACCTATTTTTAAAATGCCAATCAGCAACTATATCTGAAATGCCTATCGGCACCTATATCTGAAAAGCCAATCGACACCTATATCTGAAATGCCTATCGACACATATATCTGAAATGCCTATCGACACCTATATCTGAAATGCCTATCGACACCTATATCTGAAATGCCTATCGACACCTATATCTGAAATGCCTATCGACACCTATATCTGAAATGCCTATCGACACCTATTTTTGAAATGCCTATCGGAAACTACATCTGAAATGCCTATCAGCACCTATATTTGAAATGCCTATCGGCAACCATATCTGGAATGCCTATCGGCACCTATATTTGAAATGCCTATCGGCTTCTATATCTGAAATGCCTATCGGCAACTATTTTTAAAATGCCAATCGGCAACTATATCTGAAATGCCTATCGGCACCTATATCTGAAATGCCTATCGACACCTATATCTGAAATGCCTATCGACACCTATATCTGAAATGCCTATCGTCACCTATATCTGAAATTCCTATCGAGACCTATATCTGAAATGCCTATCGACACCTATATCTGAAATGCCTATCGACACCTATATCTGAAATGCCTATCAACACCTATATCTGAAATGCCTATCGACACCTATTTTTGAAATGCCTATCGGAAACTACATCTGAAATGCCTATCAGCACCTATATTTGAAATGCCTATCGGCAACCATATTTGGAATGCCTATCGGCACCTATATTTGAAATGCCTATCGGCTTCTATATCTGAAATGCCTATCGGCACTTATTTTTAAAATGCCAATCGGCAACTATATCTGAAATGCCTATCGGCACCTATATCTGAAATGCCTATCGACACCTATATCTGAAATGCCTATCGACACCTATATCTGAAATGCCTATCGACACATATATCTGAAATGCCTATCGACACCTATATCTGAAATGCCTATCGACACCTATATCTGAAATGCCTATCGACACCTATATCTGAAATGCCTATCGACACCTATATCTAAAATGCCTATCGACACCTATATCTGAAATGCCTATCGACACCTATTTTTGAAATGCCTATCGGAAACTACATCTGAAATGCCTATCAGCACCTATATTTGAAATGCCTATCGGCAACCATATCTGGAATGCCTATCGGCACCTATATTTGAAATGCCTATCGGCTTCTATATCTGAAATGCCTATCGGCACCTATTTTTAAAATGCCAATCGGCAACTATATCTGAAATGCCTATCGGCACCTATATCTGAAATGCCTATCGACACCTATATCTGAAATGCCTATCGACACCTATATCTGAAATACCTATCGACACCTATATCTGAAATGCTTATCGACACCTATTTTTGAAATGCCTATCGGAAACTACATCTGAAATGCCTATCAGCACCTATATTTGAAATGCCTATCGGCAACCATATCTGGAATGCCTATCGGCACCTATATTTGAAATGCCTATCGGCTTCTATATCTGAAATGCCTATCGGCACCTATTTTTAAAATGCCAATCGGCAACTATATCTGAAATGCCTATCGGCACCTATATCTGAAATGCCTATCGACACCAATATCTGAAATGCCTATCGACACCTATATCTGAAATGCCTATCGACACCAATATCTGAAATGCCTATCGACACCTATATCTGAAATGCCTATCGACACCTATATCTGAAATGCCTATCGACACCTATATCTGAAATGCCTATCGACACCTATTTTTGAAATGCCTATCGGAAACTAAATCTGAAATGCCTATCAGCACCTATATTTGAAATGCCTATCGGCAACCATATCTGGAATGCCTATCGGCACCTATATTTGAAATGCCTATCGGCTTCTATATCTGAAATGCCTATCGGCACCTATTTTTCAAAATGCCAATCGGCAACTATATCTGAAATGCCTATCGACACCTATATCTGAAATGCCTATCGACACCTATATCTGAAATGCCTATCGACACCTATATCTGAAATGCCTATCGACACCTATATCTGAAATGCCTATCGACACCTATATCTGAAATGCCTATCGACACCTATATCTGAAATGCCTATCGACACCTATATCTGAAATGCCTATCGACACCTATTTTTGAAATGCCTATAGGAAACTATATCTGAAATGCCTATCAGCACCTATATTTGAAATGCCTATCGGCAACCATATCTGGAATGCCTATCGGCACCTATATTTGAAATGCCTATCGGCTTCTATATCTGAAATGCCTATCGGCACCTATTTTTTAAATGCCAATCGGCAACTATATCTGAAATGCCTATCGGCACCTATATCTGAAATGCCTATCGACACCTATATCTGAAATGCCTATCGACACCTATATCTGAAATGCCTATCGACACCTATATCTGAAATGCCTATCGACACCTATATCTGAAATGCCTATCGACACCTATATCTGAAATGCCTATCGACACGTATATCTGAAATGCCTATCGACACCTATATCTGAAATGCCTATCGACACCTATATCTGAAATGCCTATCGACACCTATATCTGAAATGCCTATCGACACCTATATCTGAAATGCCTATCGACACCTATTTTTGAAATGCCTATCGGAAACTACATCTGAAATGCCTATCAGCACCTATATTTGAAATGCCTATCGGCAACCATATCTGGAATGCCTATCGGCACCTATATTTGAAATGCCTATCGGCTTCTATATCTGAAATGCCTATCGGCACCTATTTTTAAAATGCCAATCGGTAACTATATCTGAAATGCCTATCGGCACCTATATCTGAAATGCCTATCGACACCTATATCTGAAATGCCTATCGACACCTATATCTGAAATGCCTATCGTCACCTATATCTGAAAAACCTATCGAGACCTATATCTGAAATGCCTATCGACACCTATATCTGAAATGCCTATCGACACCTATATCTGAAATGCCTATCGACACCTATATCTGAAATGCCTATCGACACCTATTTTTGAAATGCCTATCGGAAACTACATCTGAAATGCCTATCAGCACCTATATTTGAAATGCCTATCGGCAACCATATCTGGAATGCCTATCGGCACCTATATTTGAAATGCCTATCGGCTTCTATATCTGAAATGCCTATCGGCACCTATTTTTAAAATGCCAATCGGCAACTATATCTGAAATGCCTATCGGCACCTATATCTGAAATGCCTATCGACACCTATATCTGAAATGCCTATCGACACCTATATCTGAAATGCCTATCGACACCTATATCTGAAATGCCTATCGACACCTATATCTGAAATGCCTATCGACACCTATTTTTGAAATGCCTATCGGAAACTACATCTGAAATGCCTATCAGCACCTATATTTGAAATGCCTATCGGCAACCATATCTGGAATGCCTATCGGCACCTATATTTGAAATGCCTATCGGCTTCTATATCTGAAATGCCTATCGGCACCTATTTTTAAAATGCCAATCGGCAACTATATCTGAAATGCCTATCGGCACCTATATCTGAAATGCCTATCGACACCTATATCTGAAATGCCTAAAAACACCTATATCTGAAATGCCTATCGACACCTATATCTGAAATGCCTATCGACACCTATATCTAAAATGCCTATCGACACCTATATCTGAAATGCCTATCGACACCTATATCTGAAATGCCTATCGACACCTATATCTGAAATGCCTATCGACACCTATTTTTGAAATACCTATCGGAAACTACATCTGAAATGCCTATCAGCACCTATATTTGAAATGCCTATCGGCAACCATATCTGGAATGCCTATCGGCACCTATATTTGAAATGCCTATCGGCTTCTATATCTGAAATGCCTATCGGCACCTATTTTTAAAATGCCAATCGGCAACTATATCTGAAATGCCTATCGGCACCTATATCTGAAATGCATATCGACACCTATATCTGAAATGCCTATCGACACCTATATCTGAAATGCCTATCGACACCTATATCTGAAATGCCTATCGACACCTATATCTGAAATGCCTATCGACACCTATATCTGAAATGCCTATCGACACCTATATCTGAAATGCCTATCGACACCTATTTTTGAAATGCCTATGGGAAACTACATCTGAAATGCCTATCAGCACCTATATTTGAAATGCCTATCGGCAACCATATCTGGAATGCCTATCGGCACCTATATTTGAAATGCCTATCGGCTTCTATATCTGAAGTGCCTATCGGCACCTATTTTTAAAATGCCAATCGGCAACTATATCTGAAATGCCTATCGGCACCTATACCTGAAATGCCTATCGACACCTATATCTGAAATGCCTATCGACACCTATATCTGAAATGCCTATCGACACCTATATCTTAAATGCCTATCGACACCTATATCTGAAATGCCTATCGACACCTATATCTGAAATGCCTATCGACACCTATATCTGAAATGCCTATCGACACCTATATCTGAAATGCCTATCGACACCTATATCTGAAATGCCTATCGACACCTATTTTTGAAATGCCTATCGGAAACTACATCTGAAATGCCTATCAGCACCTATATTTGAAATGCCTATCGGCAACCATATCTGGAATGCCTATCGGCACCTATATTTGAAATGCCTATCGGCTTCTATATCTGAAATGCCTATCGGCACCTATTTTTAAAATGCCAATCGGCAACTATATCTGAAATGCCTATCGGCACCTATATCTGAAATGCCTAACGACACCTATATCTGAAATGCCTATCGACACCTATATCTGAAATGCCTATCGACACCTATATCTGAAATGCCTATCGACACCTATATCTGAAATGCCTATCGACACCTATATCTGAAATGCCTATCGACACCTATATCTGAAATGCCAATCGACACCTATATCTGAAATGCCTATCGACACCTATTTTTGAAATGCCTATCGGAAACTACATCTGAAATGCCTATCAGCACCTATATTTGAAATGCCTATCGGCAACCATATCTGGAATGCCTATCGGCACCTATATTTGAACTGCCTATCGGCTTCTATATCTGAAATGCCTATCGGCACCTATTTTTAAAATGCCAATCGGCAACTATATCTGAAATGCCTATCGGCACCTATATCTGAAATGCCTATCGACACCTATATCTGAAATGCCTATCGACACCTATATCTGAAATGCCTATCGACACCTATATCTGAAATGCCTATCGACACCTATATCTGAAATGCCTATCGACACCTATATTTGAAATGCCTATCGACACCTATATCTGAAATGCCTATCGACACCTATATCTGAAATGCCTATCGACACCTATATCTAAAATGCCTATCGACACCTATTTTTGAAATGCCTATCGGAAACTACATCTGAAATGCCTATCAGCACCTATATTTGAAATGCCTATCGGCAACCATATCTGGAATGCCTATCGGCACCTATATTTGAAATGCCTATCGGCTTCTATATCTGAAATGCCTATCGGCACCTATTTTTAAAATGCCAATCGGCAACTATATCTGAAATGCCTATCGGCACCTATATCTGAAATGCCTATCGACACCTATATCTGAAATGCCTATCGACACCTATATCTGAAATGCCTATCGACACCTATATCTGAAATGCCTATCGGCAACCATATCTGGAATGCCTATCGGCACCTATATTTGAAATGCCTATCGGCTTCTATATCTGAAATGCCTATCGGCACCTATTTTTAAACTGCCAATCGGCAACTATATCTGAAATGCCTATCGGCACCTATATCTGAAATGCCTATCGACACTTATATCTGAAATGCCTATCGACACCTATATCTGAAATGCCTATCGACACCTATTTTTGAAATGCCTATCGGAAACTACATCTGAAATGCCTATCAGCACCTATATTTGAAATGCCTTTCGGCTACTATATCTGGAATGCCTATCGGCACCTATATTTGAAATGCCTATCGGCTTCTATATCTGAAATGCCTATCGGCACCTATTTTTAAAATGCCAATAGGCAACTATATCTGAAATGCCTATCGGCACCTATATCTGAAATGCCTATCGACACCTATATCTGAAATGCCTATCGACTCCTATATCTGAAATGCCTATCGACACCTATATCTGAAATGCCTATCGACACCTATATCTGAAATGCCTATCGACACCTATATCGGAAATGCCTATCGACACCTATATCTGAAATGCCTATCGACACCTATTTTTGAAAAGCCTATCGGAAACTACATCTGAAATGCCTATCAGCACCTATATTTGAAATGCCTATCGGCAACCATATCTGGAATGCCTATCGGCACCTTTATTTGAAATGCCTATTGGCTTCTATATCTGAAATGCCTATCGGCACCTATTTTTAAAATGCCAATCGGCAATTATATCTGAAATGCCTATCGGCACCTATATCTGAAATGCCTATCGACACCTATATCTGAAATGCCTATCGACACCTATATCTGAAATGCCTATCGACACCTATATCTGAAATGCCTATCGACACCTATATCTGAAATGCCTATCGACACCTATATCTGAAATGCCTATCGACACATATATCTGAAATGCCTATCGACACCTATATCTGAAATGCCTATCGACACCTATATCTGAAATGCCTATCGACACCTATTTTTGAAATGCCTATCGGAAACTACATCCGAAATGCCTATCAGCACTTATATTTGAAATGCCTATCGGCAACCATATCTGGAATGCCTATCGGCACCTATATTTGAAATGCCTATCGGCTTCTATATCTGAAATGCCTATCGGCACCTATTTTTAAAATGCCAATCAGCAACTATATCTGAAATGCCTATCGGCACCTATATCTGAAAAGCCAATCGACACCTATATCTGAAATGCCTATCGACACATATATCTGAAATGCCTATCGACACCTATATCTGAAATGCCTATCGACACCTATATCTGAAATGCCTATCGACACCTATATCTGAAATGCCTATCGACACCTATATCTGAAATGCCTATCGACACCTATTTTTGAAATGCCTATCGGAAACTACATCTGAAATGCCTATCAGCACCTATATTTGAAATGCCTATCGGCAACCATATCTGGAATGCCTATCGGCACCTATATTTGAAATGCCTATCGGCTTCTATATCTGAAATGCCTATCGGCAACTATTTTTAAAATGCCAATCGGCAACTATATCTGAAATGCCTATCGGCACCTATATCTGAAATGCCTATCGACACCTATATCTGAAATGCCTATCGACACCTATATCTGAAATGCCTATCGTCACCTATATCTGAAATTCCTATCGAGACCTATATCTGAAATGCCTATCGACACCTATATCTGAAATGCCTATCGACACCTATATCTGAAATGCCTATCGACACCTATATCTGAAATGCCTATCGACACCTATTTTTGAAATGCCTATCGGAAACTACATCTGAAATGCCTATCAGCACCTATATTTGAAATGCCTATCGGCAACCATATCTGGAATGCCTATCGGCACCTATATTTGAAATGCCTATCGGCTTCTATATCTGAAATGCCTATCGGCACTTATTTTTAAAATGCCAATCGGCAACTATATCTGAAATGCCTATCGGCACCTATATCTGAAATGCCTATCGACACCTATATCTGAAATGCCTATCGACACCTATATCTGAAATGCCTATCGACACCTATATCTGAAATGCCTATCGACACCTATATCTGAAATGCCTATCGACACCTATATCTGAAATGCCTATCGACACCTATATCTGAAATGCCTATCGACACCTATATCTGAAATGCTTATCGACACCTATTTTTGAAATGCCTATCGGAAACTACATCTGAAATGCCTATCAGCACCTATATTTGAAATGCCTATCGGCAACCATATCTGGAATGCCTATCGGCACCTATATTTGAAATGCCTATCGGCTTCTATATCTGAAATGCCTATCGGCACCTATTTTTAAAATGCCAATCGGCAACTATATCTGAAATGCCTATCGGCACCTATATCTGAAATGCCTATCGACACCTATATCTGAAATGCCTATCGACACCTATATCTGAAATACCTATCGACACCTATATCTGAAATGCTTATCGACACCTATTTTTGAAATGCCTATCGGAAACTACATCTGAAATGCCTATCAGCACCTATATTTGAAATGCCTATCGGCAACCATATCTGGAATGCCTATCGGCACCTATATTTGAAATGCCTATCGGCTTCTATATCTGAAATGCCTATCGGCACCTATTTTTAAAATGCCAATCGGCAACTATATCTGAAATGCCTATCGGCACCTATATCTGAAATGCCTATCGACACCTATATCTGAAATGCCTATCGACACCTATATCTGAAATGCCTATCGACACCTATATCTGAAATGCCTATCGACACCTATATCTGAAATGCCTATCGACACCTATATCTGAAATGCCTATCGACACCTATATCTGAAATGCCTATCGACACCTATTTTTGAAATGCCTATCGGAAACTACATCTGAAATGCCTATCAGCACCTATATTTGAAATGCCTATCGGCAACCATATCTGGAATGCCTATCGGCACCTATATTTGAAATGCCTATCGGCTTCTATATCTGAAATGCCTATCGGCACCTATTTTTCAAAATGCCAATCGGCAACTATATCTGAAATGCCTATCGACACCTATATCTGAAATGCCTATCGACACCTATATCTGAAATGCCTATCGACACCTATATCTGAAATGCCTATCGACACCTATATCTGAAATGCCTATCGACACCTATATCTGAAATGCCTATCGACACCTATATCTGAAATGCCTATCGACACCTATTTTTGAAATGCCTATAGGAAACTATATCTGAAATGCCTATCAGCACCTATATTTGAAATGCCTATCGGCAACCATATCTGGAATGCCTATCGGCACCTATATTTGAAATGCCTATCGGCTTCTATATCTGAAATGCCTATCGGCACCTATTTTTTAAATGCCAATCGGCAACTATATCTGAACTGCCTATCGGCACCTATATCTGAAATGCCTATCGACACCTATATCTGAAATGCCTATCGACACCTATATCTGAAATGCCTATCGACACCTTTATCTGAAATGCCTATCGACACCTATATCTGAAATGCCTATCGACACCTATATCTGAAATGCCTATCGACACGTATATCTGAAATGCCTATCGACACCTATATCTGAAATGCCTATCGACACCTATATCTGAAATGCCTATCGACACCTATATCTGAAATGCCTATCGACACCTATATCTGAAATGCCTATCGACACCTATTTTTGAAATGCCTATCGGAAACTACATCTGAAATGCCTATCAGCACCTATATTTGAAATGCCTATCGGCAACCATATCTGGAATGCCTATCGGCACCTATATTTGAAATGCCTATCGGCTTCTATATCTGAAATGCCTATCGGCACCTATTTTTAAAATGCCAATCGGTAACTATATCTGAAATGCCTATCGGCACCTATATCTGAAATGCCTATCGACACCTATATCTGAAATGCCTATCGACACCTATATCTGAAATGCCTATCGTCACCTATATCTGAAAAACCTATCGAGACCTATATCTGAAATGCCTATCGACACCTATATCTGAAATGCCTATCGACACCTATATCTGAAATGCCTATCGACACCTATATCTGAAATGCCTATCGACACCTATTTTTGAAATGCCTATCGGAAACTACATCTGAAATGCCTATCAGCACCTATATTTGAAATGCCTATCGGCAACCATATCTGGAATGCCTATCGGCACCTATATTTGAAATGCCTATCGGCTTCTATATCTGAAATGCCTATCGGCACCTATTTTTAAAATGCCAATCGGTAACTATATCTGAAATGCCTATCGGCACCTATATCTGAAATGCCTATCGACACCTATATCTGAAATGCCTATCGACACCTATATCTGAAATGCCTATCGTCACCTATATCTGAAAAACCTATCGAGACCTATATCTGAAATGCCTATCGACACCTATATCTGAAATGCCTATCGACACCTATATCTGAAATGCCTATCGACACCTATATCTGAAATGCCTATCGACACCTATATCTGAAATGCCTATCGACACCTATTTTTGAAATGCCTATCGGAAACTACATCTGAAATGCCTATCAGCACCTATATTTGAAATGCCTATCGGCAACCATATCTGGAATGCCTATCGGCACCTATATTTGAAATGCCTATCGGCTTCTATATCTGAAATGCCTATCGGCACCTATTTTTTAAATGCCAATCGGCAACTATATCTGAACTGCCTATCGGCACCTATATCTGAAATGCCTATCGACACCTATATCTGAAATGCCTATCGACACCTATATCTGAAATGCCTATCGACACCTTTATCTGAAATGCCTATCGACACCTATATCTGAAATGCCTATCGACACCTATATCTGAAATGCCTATCGACACGTATATCTGAAATGCCTATCGACACCTATATCTGAAATGCCTATCGACACCTATATCTGAAATGCCTATCGACACCTATATCTGAAATGCCTATCGACACCTATATCTGAAATGCCTATCGACACCTATTTTTGAAATGCCTATCGGAAACTACATCTGAAATGCCTATCAGCACCTATATTTGAAATGCCTATCGGCAACCATATCTGGAATGCCTATCGGCACCTATATTTGAAATGCCTATCGGCTTCTATATCTGAAATGCCTATCGGCACCTATTTTTAAAATGCCAATCGGCAACTATATCTGAAATGCCTATCGGCACCTATATCTGAAATGCCTATCGACACCTATATCTGAAATGCCTATCGACACCTATATCTGAAATGCCTATCGACACCTATATCTGAAATGCCTATCGACACCTATATCTGAAATGCCTATCGACACCTATTTTTGAAATGCCTATCGGAAACTACATCTGAAATGCCTATCAGCACCTATATTTGAAATGCCTATCGGCAACCATATCTGGAATGCCTATCGGCACCTATATTTGAAATGCCTATCGGCTTCTATATCTGAAATGCCTATCGGCACCTATTTTTAAAATGCCAATCGGCAACTATATCTGAAATGCCTATCGGCACCTATATCTGAAATGCCTATCGACACCTATATCTGAAATGCCTAAAAACACCTATATCTGAAATGCCTATCGACACCTATATCTGAAATGCCTATCGACACCTATATCTAAAATGCCTATCGACACCTATATCTGAAATGCCTATCGACACCTATATCTGAAATGCCTATCGACACCTATATCTGAAATGCCTATCGACACCTATTTTTGAAATACCTATCGGAAACTACATCTGAAATGCCTATCAGCACCTATATTTGAAATGCCTATCGGCAACCATATCTGGAATGCCTATCGGCACCTATATTTGAAATGCCTATCGGCTTCTATATCTGAAATGCCTATCGGCACCTATTTTTAAAATGCCAATCGGCAACTATATCTGAAATGCCTATCGGCACCTATATCTGAAATGCCTATCGACACCTATATCTGAAATGCCTATCGACACCTATATCTGAAATGCCTATCGACACCTATATCTGAAATGCCTATCGACACCTATATCTGAAATGCCTATCGACACCTATATCTGAAATGCCTATCGACACCTATATCTGAAATGCCTATCGACACCTATTTTTGAAATGCCTATGGGAAACTACATCTGAAATGCCTATCAGCACCTATATTTGAAATGCCTATCGGCAACCATATCTGGAATGCCTATCGGCACCTATATTTGAAATGCCTATCGGCTTCTATATCTGAAGTGCCTATCGGCACCTATTTTTAAAATGCCAATCGGCAACTATATCTGAAATGCCTATCGGCACCTATACCTGAAATGCCTATCGACACCTATATCTGAAATGCCTATCGACACCTATATCTGAAATGCCTATCGACACCTATATCTTAAATGCCTATCGACACCTATATCTGAAATGCCTATCGACACCTATATCTGAAATGCCTATCGACACCTATATCTGAAATGCCTATCGACACCTATATCTGAAATGCCTATCGACACCTATATCTGAAATGCCTATCGACACCTATTTTTGAAATGCCTATCGGAAACTACATCTGAAATGCCTATCAGCACCTATATTTGAAATGCCTATCGGCAACCATATCTGGAATGCCTATCGGCACCTATATTTGAAATGCCTATCGGCTTCTATATCTGAAATGCCTATCGGCACCTATTTTTAAAATGCCAATCGGCAACTATATCTGAAATGCCTATCGGCACCTATATCTGAAATGCCTAACGACACCTATATCTGAAATGCCTATCGACACCTATATCTGAAATGCCTATCGACACCTATATCTGAAATGCCTATCGACACCTATATCTGAAATGCCTATCGACACCTATATCTGAAATGCCTATCGACACCTATATCTGAAATGCCAATCGACACCTATATCTGAAATGCCTATCGACACCTATTTTTGAAATGCCTATCGGAAACTACATATGAAATGCCTATCAGCACCTATATTTGAAATGCCTATCGGCAACCATATCTGGAATGCCTATCGGCACCTATATTTGAAATGCCTATCGGCTTCTATATCTGAAATGCCTATCGGCACCTATTTTTAAAATGCCAATCGGCAACTATATCTGAAATGCCTATCGGCACCTATATCTGAAATGCCTATCGACACCTATATCTGAAATGTTTATCGACACCTATATCTGAAATGCCTATCGACACCTATATCTGAAATGCCTATCGACACCTATATCTGAAATGCCTATCGACACCTATATTTGAAATGCCTATCGACACCTATATCTGAAATGCCTATCGACACCTATATCTGAAATGCCTATCGACACCTATATCTAAAATGCCTATCGACACCTATTTTTGAAATGCCTATCGGAAACTACATCGGAAATGCCTATCAGCACCTATATTTGAAATGCCTATCGGCAACCATATCTGGAATGCCTATCGGCACCTATATTTGAAATGCCTATCGGCTTCTATATCTGAAATGCCTATCGGCACCTATTTTTAAACTGCCAATCGGCAACTATATCTGAAATGCCTATCGGCACCTATATCTGAAATGCCTATCGACACTTATATCTGAAATGCCTATCGACACCTATATCTGAAATGCCTATCAACACCTATATCTGAAATGCCTATCGACACCTATATCTGAAATGCCTATCGACACCTATATCTGAAATGCCTATCGACACCTATATCTGAAATACCTATCGACACCTATATCTGAAATGCCTATCGACACCTATTTTTGAAATGCCTATCGGAAACTACATCTGAAATGCCTATCAGCACCTATATTTGAAATGCCTATCGGCAACCATATCTGGAATGCCTATCGGCACCTATATCTGAAATGCCTATCGACACCTATATCTGAAATGCCTATCGGCAACCATATCTGGAATGCCTATCGGCACCTATATTTGAAATGCCTATCGGCTTCTATATCTGAAATGCCTATCGGCACCTATTTTTAAACTGCCAATCGGCAACTATATCTGAAATGCCTATCGGCACCTATATCTGAAATGCCTATCGACACTTATATCTGAAATGCCTATCGACACCTATATCTGAAATGCCTCTCAACACCTATATCTGAAATGCCTATCGACACCTATATCTGAAATGCCTATCGACACCTATATCTGAAATGCCTATCGACACCTATATCTGAAATACCTATCGACACCTATATCTGAAATGCCTATCGACACCTATTTTTGAAATGCCTATCGGAAACTACATCTGAAATGCCTATCAGCACCTATATTTGAAATGCCTATCGGCAACCATATCTGGAATGCCTATCGGCACCTATATTTGAAATGCCTATCGGCTTCTATATCTGAAATGCCTATCGGCACCTATTTTTAAAATGCCAATCGGCAACTATATCTGAAATGCCTATCGGCACCTATATCTGAAATGCCTATCGACACCTATATCTGAAATGCCTATCGACACCTATATCTGAAATGCCTATCGACACCTATATCTGAAATGCCTATCGACACGTATATCTGAAATGCCTATCGACACCTATATCTGAAATGCCTATCGACACCTATATCTGAAATGCCTATCGACACCTATATCTGAAATGCCTATTGACACCTATTTTTGAAATGCCTATCGGAAACTACATCTGAAATGCCTATCAGCACCTATATTTGAAATGCCTATCGGCAACCATATCTGGAATGCCTAT